>BJBW01012076.1:0-17310 GCA_004320125.1 Scolopax mira
TGTTGGTCAACTGTCGGCTGAACATGAGCCAGCAGTGTGGCCAGGTGGCCAAGAAGGCCAACAGCATCCTGGCCTGTATCAAGAACAGCATGGTGAGTAGGACCCGAGAGGTGATTGTCTCCCTGTACTTGGCACTGGTGAGACCCGACCAGGAGTGCTGTGTCCAGTTTTGGGCCCCCGACCACAAGAAAGACATTGAGGTGCTGGATTGGGTCCAGAGAAGGGCAATGAAGCTGGTGAGAGGTCTGGAGTTCAAGTCTTATGAGGAGACGCTGAGGGATCTGGGGGTGTTCAGTCTGGGGAAGAGGAGACTGAGGGGAGACCTTATCGCTCTCTAAAACTCCCTGAAAGGAGGCTGCAGAGAGGTGGGGGTCAGTCTCTTCTCCCAGATGATGTCACAGATGATAGGACAAGGGGTAATGGCTTCAAGGTGCACCAGGGGAGGTTCAGGTTAGATATTAAGAAATATTTCTTTGGATTAGTCTTGGGTTGGTGTTGTTTGGGGTGTGGTGTGTTTGGGTTTTTTTGGTTTGGTTTGGTTTTGGTTTTGTTGGTTTTTTCATTAGTTGGACTAGATGATCTTAAAAGGTCCCTTCCAACCTAGGTGATTCTAGGTTCTACTGTTCCTGGAGAGAGTCCAGCATAAGGCAGCGAAGATGATTAAGGGATTGGAGCACCTCCCTTATGAGGAAAGGTTCAAGGAGCTGTGACTCTTTAGCTTGAATAAGTGAAAGCTGACGGGAGAACTTATTTACCTTTATAAGTATCTAAAGGGTGGGTTGAAGGATGTTGGAGCTGGATCTTTTCAGTGGTTTCCAGTAATAGGAGAAGGGGCAAGGGTCTCAAGCTGGAACATGGGAAGTTCCATTCAAATATGAGGAAGAACTTCTTTCCAGTGAGGGTGACGGAGCAGGGAGGTCGTGGAGTCCCCTTCTCTGGAAATTGTCAAGACCCGCCTGGATGCAGTCCTGAGTGACATGCTCTAGATGTTCCTGTTTTATCAGGGGAGTTGGACTAGATGATCCCTTCCAACTCTGACAATTCCATGATCACCATGACCATGAAGGGATGGTGGCAAAGACTACTGTGGCAGGATGGATGACAGCAATGAGCACTGGCCTTCAGGTGGCAAGGGCATGGGAAAGTCCTGGGACAACTTTATCTGGGCCCTTGTTGTCCATCAGGATGGGTGAAGATTTGCCTCGAGTATCACAAAGGAATAGATATCTAGGAGTTACACTTGGCCATCCTATTGATCATTCTGATGTCTTTTTTCTTTTCTCCCTCTGGTGATCTTTGCTATTTAATTCATTAGACTTGCTTTTTGTAAATTTTTCCACCTGCCATATTTTAGGCAGCTACTATGTACAGATGCAGAAGTTCTTACTTCCCACCTACCCACACAAGGCATTACCCAGATCTAATCCCTGATTAATATAAAAGTGACTCTGCCCTCCAACACAGATGAAAAATCTCCCCTGCTTCCCACCAGTGGATATTTGGTTCGGTTTCTGGCATGTCATTGTCTGTCAATGTTATATCTCTGGTGCCCTGAATGGCTGCCTTTCCAATCAAAATGTGGCTTTGGCTCCTTGCTTTGCTAGCTGTTGCTGAAATAAAAATTTTGGCAGTTTTCCCCTCCTCTTGGCAGTAGAAGGAGATTTTTTGCCAGAAAAGTAAGCCTTGCCAGCCTTCACCTTACTCTCTCACTCTGACACCCAACCTCCTGCTACCTCCACAAGAAGACACTAGAAGACATCCATAGGCATCCAGGTGCAGAAGCGACTCTTGGTTCCTACAGAACTGCAAACTTCAAATGCAGACCACACTATGGAAGAAAGAGCTTGCAACCTTAAGCAGGTTTAGACACTTCCTTCTTCTAATGACTGCAAATGTAAAAAAATTAGCTGATTAGATAAAACTCCTACACATATATATTTACAGTAGAATACAGGTGGTCCTTATGATGTGCAAGTGTTGAAGCATCTATGTCAGCTTGCCTCAGACTCCACATCCAATCATCTTCAGAGGCAGCATTTTTCCTTGTTTTGGGAGTAAGGCTCTAAGCATTGTATATAAATTTCTTTTAAAATATCATTATGTCTCAATCTGTCAGTAAAATCAAGATAAAAATACCTACAACAAGCTTCATTCAAGGATACCATTTCTTTGCTAAAGTAGATGTCATTCATCATAACAATAGACTCTAGAAATAGGAATCCCATTGTGACATTGTGGTGCATTAGTACATTAAATTACTACCTTTTGCATAAAATGATCACTGAGCCAAAGCAGTAAATAGCTGATATTAAAGCACAAAATTTCTTTTTGTATTTCATTTACTAAATATTTCTATTCTGTTGCACTTCTCTCGTTGCCTTCTCACTGTACTAAAGAATCGAATTTCTTCCTTTGAATTCCAACTAAAATGAATTTTCTCTCTGATATTAGTGTAGATGCTGGAGGCACTGACTTCTATATGGTGCTAAAAACTAGCCTACAGTTCAATTCTGTTCTCACAGAAAGATGGCAATTCCACTTACTTCCAAGTAACTTCACTAAGAGGGACACAAATCCCTTAACTTTGCTTTAAGCAAAATCTCGCCGCTTTACATAGATGAGATTGACTCCTTCTTTCAGTGCTTGTCTTTACACACATTACACAAATGTTTTATTTCCTTTCAAATGCTAGCAGTTTGAGGGGAATCAGAACACTGGGATCCTACCAATCCTTCTGAAGAAGGATGACCCTTCAGGTACAACAGTGAGTCACCTTCATTTCAGAGCACAGATACCTGTGCATACTACCTGTGAAATGGAAATTCCAGATTCAACTCTTTTGTCAAGTAACTTTGATATCTACACAGGGTATGATTTCTAAAGAACACACAACTGGTAAAAGGTGTCACTGATACCTTAACCTGCTTTTCCTTAGCCTTTTCTTGACCCGTAGGGCAGCTGCAGCCATAGGTGTTCCTCTCAAGCAGTGTCTGTAACTTCAGTCACAATTGAAGATATATTCTGAAAAAAAAAGTAAGAGTAAAGTTTTTGGTTCAGCCCATTAGTGCTGCAGTGGTTGTCCTATGGCTGAAGAGTCCTTTTTGTTAATCGCTTTCTGTTCCTGGAGAGAGTCCAGTGTAGGGCAACAAAGAAGATGATTAAGGGATTGGAGCACCTCCCTTATGAAGAAAGGTTCAAGGAGCTGGGACTCTTTAACCTGAACAAGCGAAAGCTGAGGGAAGACTGTATTTATCTTTGTAAGTATCTAAAGTGTGAGTTGGAGCTGGACTCTTTTCAGTGGTTTCCAGCGATAGGAGAAGGGGCAAGGGGCTCAAGCTGGAACATGGGAAGTTCCATTCTAATATGAGGAAGAACTTTTCGGTGAGGGTGACAGAGCTCTGGAAAAGGCTGCCCAAGGCAGTCATGGAGTCCCCTTCTCTGGAGATTGTCAAAACCTGCCTGGATGCAGTCCTGAGTGATATGCTCTAGGCATTCCTGCTTTGGGGAGGAACTAGATGGGGAGTTGGACTAGATAATCTCTAGAGGTCCCTTCCAATTCTGACAATTCTGTGATTCTACAATTTGAATAGGCCCTGTTCTTGCAGAGCACTTTCAATGGTGAAAAAGCCCAACATAGCTAATGCAGCAGCAAAATTTCATTGACTTACTTGCACTCTGACTTTCCCTGTTCATTGCAGTCTTTTTCTATAGGCAATATTGACAACAAAATGAAATACCAGCAAAGAGTAGGAAAGAAGAAGATAAAGTAGGGTACATTAGGCAAAAGTTTAAATATTGGTCTTAATTTGGTATTTGGATCCAGATAATCCAGATTATCCAGATAATCCAGTAAGAAGCAATTAGAAAGGCAGGGAGAAAAGAACATTTAGTTCATGTGTTGGCCTGCTCAATATTGATCCAATCCACTGTTTTCTGTTCTTTTTAATTAGCCCACTGTAGTTACTGTGTTGTCCCTGTCCCAGTGCTCCTGCATACCTCGTGTCTTGTATTTTTCTGGACAGAGTGGCTGCCATCCAAAGAATGTGTCTTTTGCTGGAGACAGAGGATTCAGAAGGTTTTGTTGAAACATTCAAGTTCAAATGCTGAAACCTGTTATAATGCAAAATCCTCAAAAACTAACCTGTCACAGGCAGCCTTAGCAGAAGGGCATGACACAATGCAAAAAGGGAGATGAAGAGCGTTACACCAGAGTTAGTATTAGAATTGCGAACTATTTAGAGCATTAGATTACCTTTCATTAAGACCATCCACCAAGAAGGTGGGAGAAATATATCATCTGGAGGTTCAAGAATGAAAGTGCTTCACTACTGGATCTTGATTTGGCCATGTTTTCCAAGCCTGCTTTAAAACACTGTTGTAAAGCAGGTACTGGTTTGTTAAAGATGAACTTTAGATGGTTAAACACACAGCCATAACCTGAAGATGCAACAAGGAGTTTAATAGCCACATGTGTGTTCCTTCTACATGAACTACTAAAGGGCTCTTCCAGTTAACCCAAACCTGAGGTATCTGCTTTACATGGTATAAGGCACTTGATTAAAGTGCTCCTTTCATTATGTGCACCTCAAGAGCATTCCCGTAAGTGCTCCAATCCCAAATTGTGCACTGAAAGTGTGAATAATACATGTGAAGTCAGCCTGTGGCATGAAATAATTTGGTCTCCAAGTGGAGCATGCCTCTTGCATCCACATAATGATGGGAACCTTCATTCATTAAAACAACGGTCTGAGGAAGAAAGCATCGACTTTACAGCATTGGTTACAAAAGGGACAGGCAACCTGGATAACTGCCAGGATGTGATGAAGGATCATGAAATCATCCTGGGCTGCTGCTGCTGAAATCATTCCAATTACATTATGGATATAAATTTTCATCTTTTTTACTTCCTCTGTCTATTTATGCTATTTCCCCCCCCTTTTTTTTTATTCTTTTCTGACTCTGCAGTCCATTAGGCTGCAATCCTGCTGCTCCCCTCTACAGAGTTGAGTGGGGATGTTGTAATCAGCACTTCAGACAGATGTTCACAAGAAAATGCCAATGGATTTTAAAAAATCATATCAGCGACAGCAAAAGAGTCATTGTAAAGTACTTGTAATCAGCATGACAATTATCTGCAATATAATTAAAGAAGACAATCTTAAAGTACTTGTTTTGATGAATATAAACAGAGAAGTGTTTCAATAATTTCTCTGGCCTAAGATAAATCTTTGAACGCTCTCAGTGCTTAACCCACACAATAGTCTCAGTGTTTCCACCAGCACTACAGTCCATAGTCGGAAGTGATGTACAGGCAGTGGGCTATTGTATGCCACAGGAGGCACAGAGACTGCTACTACTGTTTGTGACACGATAGTGCCCAGAAGATCAGTATCCCGCTGTGCTGTCACAGTAAGAATATAAGTTAAAGGAGTCTAGACAGCTAAGAAAGCATCAGATTAAAGGGAAAAGTGAAGCACGGGATGACTGTGAGATCACACAGCAAATTAACAGCAGAGTCAGAAAAAGACATGTTTTTTAGCACGCAGGTCAGCTCACCAGACTGCACCACCATCCGGGAGGTCTGGAATAGCACAGCCTAGTCATCTTCCACACTAATAATGGCCAATGCTGACCTGAGTATTGTTTTGCGTCCTCCTAGAGATATAGATTGGCCATTTTTACAAGTAATAGATATTCCCTTCCTTCACCTTAAGAATTCCCCTGTAGGCGAAAGCAACTTGTCATTTCCCACAGACACTTGAAAACATTCCCTTCACACTCTGAAACACAAAGCAAGAGGCAGCAAATCACATGGCCCAAAACCACTCTAAATTAATCTCCTACCTCACCAACAGTAAGTCGTTAGTAGGTCATTAGTAATTGTAACGTAGTTTCGAATAACCACATTAAGTAGCTATTCTGCTAGTTAGTTAGTTATAGCACATGGGTTCAAATATTTCAAATTTCTTATTAAAAACCAAAATTTTTTTAGCTGTCCTTAACTGAGACCATTCTCCCCTTCTCAAGGATGACACATCTTTGACTTGAGAAACTGAAGTATGACAACTTAAACACCAAAAAAAATTATTTCCCTGAGCCCCACCACAACTTCAGGAATAAATGAGTCCCCTCATTACTCAGTGTGTGTAACCAAACAAAAGGCAAATGGGTCTTTACTAAATAGCTTTCCCTTCCCATACTACTCTGTTTTCACTTATAATTTGTAGACAGTTTAGAATCGGTTTAGTTTATAAACATACAGTAATATCCATTTCACCTAACTTTAATCAGGTGCATATGAGGATGCCCCAGATTCTCTTTGTAGCCAATGAAAAGAAATTGAATATTTTGGGTGAAATTTTTCTGATCTGTTCTACAGATCTGTTCTGTCAAGAGCCATGACTTAAATGCCTGCACAGTGTCACCCCTTCCCCAGACATTGGTAGCAGCAATGACTGTGTTGAACTCTGAGAAACTGCTAAGCACAGTGGTTGAGAGACCTGGGAAAACTCAGTTGAACAGTTTGGTGGTCAGCTGTGTAGGAACCAAACGTGGTAAAAAAAAGGTTGCTATTTGTTAGACTCCAGGATGTTGATAATGCATCTTTTTAATGTGAGGCTCAGTTTTCCATTCTTTTGCTCAATGGTCTGTGCTAGAGCAATAACCATGAACAAAGCCAAATTCAAGCACAACTTGGCTCACTCCTACAGCTATTTTTTTTTCTTTTGCCCTTAACAAGCTAAAAAGAATGCTTGCTTTTATCCCAAGGTTACCATAAACGCCGGAGACATGAAGCTTTGATGTAATGCAGTTTTGTAGAAACTGCTGCAGTGTTGTGAAATGTTGGCTTATCTTCCGCCTTCAGCTTTGTAGGAGCAGAATTCCTTCTGAGTACCTCAGTCAGGACTATGCTTGCAGAAATTCACCAAATTAAAGTGATCAGAGACGGCCATATGAAGACTGCCTACTATGGGCCAACTTTCGAAGGGGATGTATGCATCTCTTTAATAGTTGTTATCCAACTGCTGTGTGCTTTAGAGTAAGTAGGATGTTAGCACTCCAGGCAAACCAAGAAAAAAAGCTATTGCCTCTAAAGAATGACCCACAGAGCTAAAGGGGGACACCCTCCTTGCCCATGGCCTGTGTAGAGAAGCTGGGTACCTCCTTCCCAGTTATTGGCACTTTTCTGTAGAGTGAGGAGTGGATGGACTGAAGGACACGCTCGATTGTGTGCGGAGACCCACGCCGTCAGACTAGTCACCTGGCTTAACAGGACTATCACTGCTATGGTGTTCTCCCATGGCTGCATGTGGTTTAACTCCCCAGGATGGCTCCTTGGCTTCCTGTACTTACAATTTAGCTTTATGGGAGATTTGTTTCTTTCTGTTCCTCCTCTTCACCCCTTTAAAAACAAAAGTGAAACACTTCTAGCTTCTATGTTTCCTTCTGCTTTCCTTTAAGATTGCCTTCAATAACCTTGGCCTCGTTGAGTTCCTTCACTCTAAAAAAATAAAGTCTTCTTATTTCTTCATGCAAGTATGTCTATTTTCAGAGACATATAGTCTTCTTCCACGTCTTTGCTGCCCCATCCCCTGCATGTTTCCATTTCACAAATAGATTTACTTCATTTCACTTAACTTGTCACATTTGCAATGTTTTTATAATGAAGGGGTTCTGGTATTTGGTTTATGACTTAATTTTCAAATAAATACTAAATGGAAGGTGATTCATTACATGATAAACTTACATGTTCAACATGACATGGATGTATAAAATAGCAGATAGAGATAATGAAGTCATAATTGGCTTTGAAAATTAGGTTAGAAGAATAATGAATTTAAATGATTCCTACAATGAAACAGGAGAAAAAGTTGGTAAGATCATTTACACAAGAAAATGGTTACTATAGAAAATATCCCTTCAAGAAGAAATGAAGGTGAGAACAAACATTAGCAAATGTGATGGCAACAACAAGAAGATAAGGGCACAGGCTATCAAAAAATTGTAAATCAGCCCAGAAGCACTGAAAAAGAATGACCTGTTGAATGAGGTATAAGTCTGAGAATCGTAATTCTGATTTAATTTATTTTTTCTTTTTGTCTCTTGCAACTTCTTTCACCTATATTTATACTTTCATTTAATGACTGTTCTATTTTTGCAACTTGCAATAGGCAAAAAAGAGTACATCTTTAGGACTTTGCACAGAGTTTAGCTCAATACTTCTTTTTTTTTTTTTAAATCTACCAGCTAAAAAGACCACCAGTCTTGTTTTGAAACCTTGAATTCCTTGTTCTTTTCAATGTGATTTGAATTTAAAAACTGTATCTTTAATTTTGAATTTTGCTGATTTTCCAGCTACTTGACCTTTCTGTGCTCTGCTGTATTAAAAAGTCTTATAATATTGCATAACATTTCCCTGAGTAGGTTAATTTGGACAATCATCAAAATTGAAAAAAATACTGTAATTTTTTTTTTTTTTTTTTTTTTTTTGAGAAGGAACATGGTCTAGCAGTTAATGGAGAGAGACATGCACCCCAACATGACAATTTATCCTAATGATTTAAGATTGAACTCTTTGGAATTAATTGCCTCTGGAAGGAACTTCAACCACTGAATTGGAGTGGATGATCAAATTTTACATTGATGATGAGATGAATCCTGACTGCAGGAGGTAGGAGTTCACTTGTTCAAATTATGTACTATTTATTATGGGAATAAATGGTACACAGATTTGAAATGTCTGAAAATAGTATTAATGAAGGATTGAAAAAAGCTCCTCATATAGAAATAAATGAAGCTCCTGATATAGAATCAAAAATATCTAGCTGTCAAATTTTTGAATTTTATAGTATAGTGTGGTAGATTAGGAAACAGATACAGATAATACAATTATACTATGAGGTGAATAACTGTGACATATCTGAATTTATGCATATGCAATATGATTGAATGCCATGACTTCTGAGAGACCTCTGCATTGCCATTAGTTTGGAAGTAATTGGAATCCAAGTGAATTATTTTGACAGATGGCACCAGATCCTGACAGATGGCAGCATAACTGAGCTAAATTCCAGATTTCAGAACCTAATCACACATATGACAAGCTAATAGTTCAAGATACAAATGCATGCTAGAAGAAGAAAGAAGCTGGGGTTGGGGGGGATAGCAATAGATTCTGCAATTTTATGCAAATTGCAGATGTTGTTACTCTTTAAAAGGAGAATTTCCTATTGGTTTTCACCAGAGGCTTAGTGGACTTCACTTGGGCCTTTTGTCCAGATGCCAGTTCTCATTTCTGCCTTGCCATCACTTTTCAGAGGGTCCCTGCAACCCTGTGCCCTGATACTGTCTGAGTGTTTGACAGATACGCTGCAGATCATCACTGTGCATGCCACATGATATTTCACACCCCTACATCTGTCTTTTTCTGAAGGGTGTTATGGTGCTGAGTGGGTGTAAACCGAGAATAGAGTTATCTGGCTAGCTTATATCATTATTGTAAGCCTCCCCTGGTAAAAATATCCTATGATATTTTGCTATAGTAATCTCAAGCTTTGCAAGCACTGTAGATGCCATTAGTATCACCACTTTTTCCGCTCTATCTCTTAAAGCTGACCACAATCTTTGTAAAATTATATACAAGGGACAACTTATTATATATTGAAGCAGTTTTGCATTTAGCATTTTTTGTAAATTTTTACTTGCAGTTTCAAATGCCAGTAAGATTTCTAAAAGTATTTGCCAGAAAAATTTGAAGAAAGAGTCCTAGGCATTTAAATCCAATTGAATGTGCCTTTTAAAAAATCTTCCAAATAGCTTCATTGTGGAAGTTTCTTGTTTGAATCCTCAGTTCCAGGTTTGTGACAAATCCTAATAAAGACCCCTGGAAAATTAAACCTGCACATTCAATCCCTGGAAAAAAATACTTCTATGGTTTTAATTTCCTCAAACTTTCCCATTATTCATCAGCAGATTAATCTACTAACTGGGAAACTCTCAAATGCCAATGGCTCTGGAAAAGGGATTTGAGGAGATATGATAGAGTCATGGTCTCACCCTCTATCTGCCTGTGTGTGGGATTGACCATCTGTGAGTAAGGGACAAAGTAAAGATGTCTTCTCCCATAAAACTAGGTAAAAGTGTTATCTCCAATCACAGAAATGCTAAAAAGAAGGATCACCAGTTGGGGAGACCAGAGGGGACATCTGATATGGGCTACAGTTCATTTTGTCACACAGATCTATAAATGCTGCGTTACTCTATGACTGAAAAAGCTTGAAGATTTTTCTTGTCCTTGGGAGTATTTAAATTCTTAAGAATTGTTAGCAGTCACTGAATAATTGCAAATATAAGCTATGTTAGTATTTTTAGGAGTATCACATTTACAGGATCAAGTTCAATTTACTTCTATGCCTAAGACGAAAAACACACTGCAACTTAACTAAGATAACATTTTAATAAAAATGAAGGAAGATCAGGTCAGATTTTCTTCTCAGATTTGTCTTAGTGCTGCAGCTTTTCTGTGGAATTGCTTTTAATGAATTAAGCATTCATATTGAACTCATGAATTATTGAAGGATGGCTGCAAAATTGTGCAGATAATGTATGAGAAGTCATCAATATCTAATTTAACAATGCTCTTTTGATAACTTCTTATTTTTGTGCTCAAAAAACATTTATGGGCAAAGAAGAAGCACACTGTATATAAAAGTAAAGCAAAGAATTTAGTGTTAGCATAAGTGAAATCTTAAGAGCCTTATCTTTATTAGTGTAAAACTACTTGTTGCAGAAAAGAAACACTAATAAAATATTTATAATGGTTATACACATACTTCTTGGCTTCCACCCCTTTTTCTTGTGTTACACCCTACCTTTCTTTTCTCCTCTGGGTCTTATGGTTGGTTATGTCATGCTGGTGAGTGGATGGGTGGGGATATTACAAACATCTGTCAGCATCTGGAATCCTTCACAAGAAGGAATCATCGAATCATGGAATCATAGAATCGTCATGTCTCTAAACACTATGTCTACTCATCTTTTATATACCTTCAAGGATGGTGACTCAACCACCTCCCTGGGCAGCCCATTCCAATGCTTAATAACCCTTTCAGTGTAAAAATTTTCCCGAATATCCAACCTGAACCTCCCCTGGTGCAACTCGAGGCCATTTCCTCTTGTCCTATCACCTGCTATTTAGGAGAAGAGACTGCCCCCACCTTGCTACAACCTTCTTTCGAGTAGTTGTAGAGAGTGAGCCTTATTCTCCAGACTGAGCAATCCCAGCACCTTCATCCACTCATAAGACTTGTTCTCCAGACCCCTCACCAGCTTCGTTGCCCTTCTCTGGACACACTGCAGCACCTCAATGCCCTTCTTATAGTGAGGGGCCCAAAGGAATGTGATGGTCATATTGGTCATTTCTTCTTTAGTCCTGTAGTGTCCCCTTAGGGCGATTTTTATGTGTTTGGTAACATGTTCTTTCACCTTTGTTTTTCTTCTTTGGTCTGAAACATCATGGTATATTTGAGTTTACTATATATGGTCATTTTTACATGTGTTAGATACTTTTTCTTTATTCTCTTTCTAACCAGTAAAGCTTCTTTTGTCCAGGTCCAGGACAGTTTTTTTAATTGACCTTTCCTGAGTTCTTTCTAGAGTGGGGTCCATGCAGCAGCCTGTGCCCCATCTCTCACCATCCCATGCCTGCACACCTCTGTGCTCCATCCTGTGCTTCCACTACTCAAGCCCTCTGTTATTCTGCCAGGCCGGTGTTTCTGTACCCTACACCCTCATGTCAGAGTCATAAATATCTCATTCCACACATTAACTGCTTGTTACTGCTGTCTGTACAAAACTGCAGTTATACCACATGAAGATAACAAAAAGTAAAGCAAATCAGCTACAGACACCTAATCAATTAGAGAAATTACTGTTACAGCTAAATCAAGCTGTACAAATTGCAGGCAGGTCAAGCAAGTTTCAGACAGAGCAAGCCTGACAGACTCGGTATGAGACCTCTGGGCTGTTGTTGGCAATAGTATCACAGGGATACACAGTCACACTGTATTCCAAGGGGACATTATATTACAATACAACTTGACAACTTTGAGTTTTCAAAGGAAAGCATAATTTCAATTTCCTTTGGCCAAAATTCGACTTTTCTTATGGATGGATACCTTGACTGTATAAAATGGGTGAAAACATCAACCAATCTTATAACAGGGATATGTTTTATGATGCAAACCTCTTCATATGACAAATTGCTTCAGATAGTACACTGAATTTCTTTACTGGAAAGATTAAAAGTTCTGCTCAACCTTTATTGCTGAGTTCTTGCAAGAATGATGTCTTGGTGGAGAATTAATCATAAAAAAGTGTCTGTTCTTAAAAAGGAAGGAGATAGATGCTTGAAATGAAGAATTGGTTCACTTTGAATAAGATTAATTTAGTCATACTGATCCTCATACTGCTATGTGGATGTTACCTATTGGGTAACAAGGATAATTTTTGTGATGGAACCGCCAAGATGTAACTTTGTGCTAGGATGTAAAATAAACATTGGAGCAGGCTGCTCAATGAAGTGGTTGAGAACTATCCCTGGAGGTATTTAAAAGACAGGTAGATGTGGTGCTTCAGGATGTGGTTTAGTGCTGGACTTGGCAGTGTTAAGTTAACAGTTGGACTCAATGATCTTAAACGTCTTTTCCAACCCAAAACAATTCTATGATTTTAACTATTGAGAAATATTTTGTGGTAGTCTACCATATACCTCATATCTGAAGCATACAGAAAACACCACTGTGCTCCCTGCAGTATATGGCAGCTCTTTGGCTGATTTTACTCTGCTGTATTTAGCTGCATAGACTTCTAGTTGATGGATAAAGATATTACTCGTACCCTGGGCATAATGTTCTTTTTTCCCCATATTCGTTCTTACCAAGAGCAGAGCCTAAAGTCAGGTCATCATCAGATAAATAACATCTAAAATGTTTTATTTTATGGGTTTTTTTTGTTGTTGTTGTTGGTTTGGTTTTGTTTGTTTTTGTTTTTTTTGTTTAATTTGTAGTTTGGCTCCAGTCTAGCCAGCTTTCATCTGTTTGACTTGTGGACCAGTTCATTTGAGTGGGCCAATTTCTCACTCAGTGATGCACTAGGTGATTTAGAGGCAAGTGACAGGCACAGCAATCAATTAAGCCTAGGTTATCTTTATGTATATCATATTAAATTTGGATAACTGAACTTGCATAGAAGCATATAATGGTTTGGATTGGAAGGAACCTTAAAGAGCACTGAGTTCCAACCCCCTGCTATGGGCAGGGACACCTCCCACTAGACCATGTTGCTCCAAGCCCCATCCAGCCTGGCTTTGAACACTTCTGGGGATGAGGCTTCCACGACTTTCCTGTGCAACCTGTTCCAGTGCCTCACCACCCTCACAGGAAAGAATTTCTTTCTAGTATCTAATCTAAATCTTCCCTCTTCCAATTTATACCCATTGCCTCTTGTCCTGTCACTACACTTCCTGACATAGAGTCTCTCTCCAGCTCTTCTGTAGGCTCCCATCAGATATTGCAAGGCTGTTAGAAGGTCTCCCCAGAGCCTTCTCTTCTCCAGGCTGAACAACCCCAGCTCTCTCAGCCTGTCCTCCATCCCTCTGATCATCTTTGTGGCCCTCCGCTGGACCCATTCCAACAGATCCATGTCTTTCCTGTGTTGAGGGCTCCAAAGTTGGACACAGTACTCCAGGTGGGGTCTCATGAGTGCAGAGTAAAGGGCTAGAATCACCTCCCGTGCCCTGCTGGCCACTCTTCTCTCGATGCAGGCCAGGATGGGGTTGGCTCTCTGGGCTTCCAGTGCACATTGCTGGCTCATGAGATGAGCTTCTCATCCCCCAACACCCCCAAGTCCTTCTCATCAGGGGTGCTTTCTAGACATTCTCCACCCAACCTGTATTTGTGCCTGGGATTACCATGTTCCAGGTGCAGGACCCTGCACTTGGCTTGGCTAAACTTCATGTGATTTGCATGAGCCCACCTCTCCAGCCTGTCGAGGTCCCTCTGGATGGCATCCCTTCCCTCCAGCGTGTTGACTGTACCACCAAGTTTGGCGTCATTGGCAAACTTGCTGAGGGTTTACTCTATTCCTTTTGTCCTTATTTCTTAACTTCCTTTCATTTTACTCATTTTATATTGAGAATGGGATTTTTTCCTCTCCAAGCTGCTTCTGTTTCTGGGCATAGTTTTTCTTAATAACATCTCCCATCGTCACAAAGACAGGCAGGATATGAAATACATAATTAGACAATTAATGCATGTTTTTTTCTGTCAAATATTTAATAATAATAGATATATGAAGTCTCAATAAATGTCTGTTTTGTACTTTTTTTGTACTCTTTTTCTAATGGCTTACATCTGCTGTAACTAGATGTTAGCAGACTTTCAGAAAAATGGGGCATATATTCTTTAAAATATTTATATTTTAAGGTATTAGACAATTAAAAAGGTTGGCTGATTGCCTGACTTGAGGTAGACACATGGGCTCAGTAGGGGCTGGGTTAATTTTGCTGAAAGAAAGTGTTTCATCCAAGATGCTGTTTTGTAAGTGTGTGGATGAGTAGAACATAGTCTGCGCGGTTCTTCGGCCTTCAGCATGGCCTTTTGAGAGGTTAGCTGGAGATCATGGAGGCATGGATGGATGGGTAGGTGGGTGGGTGGATGGATGTATATGGTTCATCATTGAAGGGGAGATGAATATTATTGTCTTTACATTTCCCAATGCTTTAGATAATCAGGAAGAGCTACTTGCGTCCTTTGAACTATAGACTCTCATACTGTAGCTATGCACTGACAAAAACGAGTGAGAATATTTTAAAATAATCTACTGATTCATGTCATCTAATGAAGTCCCGGTCTGGTGAGTTGCTCAGCACTTACATTTTTCTATTGATTTCAACAACTTGTCCCAGGAGTCCATCAGCACCTTGGATGAATCCACCTGCTGGTTCTTTGAGTACTTTGTGTTTACATTCTGAATCAGCAGAGCAGTTTTGTTAGGTAGAAGGCTGGGATTTTGGTGCTATTGAGCTGTATCCCTCCTGCACAAACACTTAGAGAAATACTGTAACAAATAACAAGTTAATGGAAAAAACCTGATGTTTTCTGTGTGCTTTTAAAGTCCTTTTTTTACCAAAACTATCCAAAGATATCTACCAAAGATACCTTTCAGAGGACTTCACCTCTCCTCTAGCTGTCTAGTACATCAACACCTTTTTCAAAAGAAGTTATGCAACATGTTAGAAACCTTTCTTTTCCTGCTTATTAGTGTGATAACATGGGAGTCATCCACCCATGCAGAGAAGGTAGAAGAAAGATGCCTAAAGCATCTCATATTTCTCAAGTTTCCTGTTTTTCTTTCTGCTGATATTATTGTTTTACTAACCACAGATTTGCAGTTAGGTGAAGTGATTGAAAAAAAAACCAAAAACCAACTTTTTATTCTCAGTCAGCTGCAACTATTCATTCATAGAACTCCAAACACATTAGGTATGCCTTTGAGCTCAAGGAATGTGGGGAATAAATGCTATGTAGTTTCTCAGATTCATTTCACTTGTTCTCTGTACTATCTCCCTAATGGAGTACCCATGAGTCCTTAATGGAAGTTCCCAGAAGTCAACCGAACCAGGCTGTCACACTAAATAACAGCCATCACCTTCCCTGAGTTGCCGCTGTGTCGGTTTGCTTCATCATGATACTATAGATACTATACTGCAGTAGAAAATACCAAGATAATGTTCATTGTAATGAGAAATCTAAGTGTATTTGTGCAAAAGGAGGATGTTACATTACTGTACATTTTCACGTAAAATTAAGAAAGAAGCAGAGAAAAAGATGACTGTTAAAATTTTGAAGGTAGAGAAAGTTTTAATCTATGCTTTAAAAAGGGGGGGAAATGTATTTGCTAATGTTTCATAAATATGCAATAGTAATTGGAAATGGATTTTTTTTTCTTCCAAGAAGTAGGGCTTTCAGAAAGAGCATCAGCAATCCTGTTCTCCACATTGGCTGCTCTAAGTCTATTTCTTAGATATCCAACATTTACAGATGAGGGATTATTTTATATTTTGTATAGATCAGATTATTTTGTATTCATTGGGGTTTGTGCACTCACCACTTTTTCTTGAAATAGTAGGAGTGAAATAGTTTTCACAAAAGATGATGTTGGAAGGAATTGCTGTATGTCAGAGATCTGACATTCTATCTTTATTTATTTTATTTATAGACTTGTCCCTTGAATAAATAAAATTTTCTGATTGCCTCTTAATCACTAATGGATTTAGCCTCCAAACACCCTTGAAGGTTAGGTAAATACTGAATATCTCCAGTTTCAAAAAGGGTAACAGAGATGGGGGGAGATTAGTAGCTTAAGTTTCCATGGTATTAAGCAGCTGCTTTTTAAAGATGAAGTCAATGGAAACAACAGCTCTTAACATTTCTGAAAATCAAGCAATAATGGACTTAATTAAGTCACCAAGTAAGTCAGTATCAGAGCTAAGAATACAGCTGAGGTTTTGAAACTACCTCTTAGATTTTAAACATAAAACTTTCTTTTTTTAGTCAGCAAACAATAATGAGCACTGATTACAATAATTTTAATACATATGACTATCAGATTAAATACAGTATAGGACTATCTGCAGGGTGTTCACAGGAAACCGTGACTTAAGTCAATTGGCTGGATTATAGAGTATGAAAAGGCGAAGAGCAGAAAAACAGTAAGACAAATGCAGCTGTGCCTTCATGTCCTACCCTAGGGAACTAAGTGATCTTACCAGGGAAATTACATGAAGGCACAAGTCTCAGATGTAAATAGTCAATACTTTATCTTCTAGGAAAAATTCATTTTTTAATGCCTTAGTACATAAATCTCATCCGGGGCACAGCTGAGATTTATTAAAAGGAGCTGCGTTTTAGATAAATTGGAAACAGGCTAAGTGCACAGGGGTTCGGCTGGACTCGGCTCGCTCTCTGCCTCTGAAGCTTTGTATTACCAGGAACCTGACACAAAACTGTAGCTCCTTCCATGCGATGTCCTGTGAGGCTGGGTCACAGACGCGCTTCTGAGGTTGACTCCTCTAGCTACCACCGGGTCCTCCCCTGCATCTCTGTGGGACACATCGGTCCCTCTTCTTTATTATAAGGAATTCTGTGCAGTGAATTGATAAACCCTCCAGCATCTCAGCCATCTGGGAGATGACTACAAAGTCGATTGCTCTGTCAGCTCTTCCTCATGCCTCTTCTGTGTACGTGCATG
>BJBW01012077.1:0-32710 GCA_004320125.1 Scolopax mira
GATGATCTCTATGGTCCCTTCCAACTCCAAAAATATTCATTGAAAAATTCAGTGAAACTTGGACTATGGAAAAAAACGCTTTAAGGCTTGGCATTTAAACATGTTATTTTGTTTGGTTGGTAGTTTTGATTTTTAAGTTTTTATGAGTGTGGGTTTTTGGTTCTTGTTTTGTTATATACATATATATATGTACATGAAATAATTGGATTAATTTATGTTTTTGTGGCAGCAACGAAGAGTTATCCCTTCTCTGTCTGTCCCCCCACCTCCCAGTTTGGTGCTTGCTGAATAATGGTATTCTGCATCATGCCCTGATCTTTGGTATGATAGCTTCTGCTGAATGAGAAACAAACCCATCCTGCAAACTGGATTTAATGGTTTAGACAAAGTATAATCCTAAAGGTGTAATTGCTAAAAAATGTGGTCCCTACTAACAGTAATAAAATCCAATGTAAGCTGTGTATGTTAGGAAGTTTATTTTTTTTATAAGAGCAGGTATGTTTTTGTGTGTATAGTTATATTGTTTTTCCTGGTTCTTTTTTCCACATCTGCTCCATACCAGTACTGCTGAGGCATGTTGAAGAGGACAGCTTTTGCTCTTGCCAGCCAGAATCTGTTTTTGCAGTGAGGAGTCCCTGCTAGGCAAATCTTTTCCTATCTTTCTTCTCTCCGCAGGGTAGCCGGCATAAGGACTGCTCTCCTGTTTGCTCTGCTGACAGCCATGCCTTCTCTGCTCTTGCTGCAGCAGCTGCTGCTCCTCACACAGACTGAGAGAGCATAAATTAAAATACAAAGGTCTCCTGTGGCCACTCTTGGCTGACACTGCACTGGCAAATCAGACCTTCCTATATCATCTTCACTTGACTTTCTTCTCAAGAATTTCCTCTGCATTTGTATCAGTCACAGTCTTTTACCACTGGGTGGAATAGGAGCAGCAATCTAGTCGCTCCAAATGTACTTGAGTGACTGGAACAGTTTGCTTAAAAAAGAATTAGCAATGTGAGTTTCATCAGAAGCTCAAGTCTTTTTTCCTTTTAATAACGCCTGGAGAAGAGGGACTATTTTTGTGCTTTCTATGGCTGCTGAAGATGTAGGGCTAATTCCTGTTCTTGTTTCCCCGTGAAGGCAGGCAGTGTTAGAAACAGCAGAACCATTGTGTTGCCATTGTATGTGTGTGACTGAGGGCACAGCAGTGAGTGTTTTCTTCAATGGGTTTTTATTTTCTTGAAGCCTGGTGTCTTACAATGTTCATATTAGGGGGCCTTTAACTCCCAGAAGGCAGAGAGAGCTACTTGGTGATGGAATGCCACAAAACTGGCTATGTAGATTTCCAGACCAAATCACTTATGTGTGTGTTGGGGGGGTTGTTTTGATTTTACCATGTCTGTCCCTGACAGCAGATTTTCTTTGGGTCAATGTGCTTATATGCGAAGCCACTTCCTTGTAGGTGATATGTGGTGTTGATGAGGATGATGGTGATTATTAATTATTTAATTATAGTAACTATGCTTAACTTTTCTCTGCGTTTTCCTATTCTAGGCCCCACAGGCTGGTTTGGTTTATATTGGGCACCAGCATTTGGTTCATGCCATTGGTATTTGATATTATTCTGTAAGGAAAACTGCTCACAATTTTGCTAGTCCTCTTATTTGTCTTCTCTATTTCAGCCAGAGCTTGAATTCCAACATCTTTGTGGGGGGAAAAAAAAAGTAAACTGTCTAATATTTTGTTTAAGCATTTGCTAGTGTTTTTGGTTTTTTTTTTTTTTTAACTTTCCTTGAAATTTCTTTTTCTTTCTCCTTTTCCCATGGAATGGAAAAGCTGTTGTTAAACTTGCATCTTCTTTTGTTGTAGCTCCTGTCATAATGTATTTCTCTTCAGGGCATTGTCAGAATTGGAAGATAGGCCTAAGGAAAAACATTTCAGTAAACAGTTCATCTTTAGCCCCTGAAAATAATGTAAGACATGAGAAACTGTTCCTTTGTATTTCCATTTATGTACTTAGCTAGTCCTCAATGCAGAGTTAGTCTGGTTCTCTGCTTAGCTGATCCATTGTTCTCCAGGTTATGGATATGGAGGTTCTCTATGATTTGTGCAATGACTCCATGGTTTCTCTTTAATGTAGATCTGTTTTGACTTCAAATGCAAGCCTCCACTGCAATATAACCATCTTTCTGATTTAATCAGATTGCCTCTTGGAAAATAGTTTTAAAACCCATAATTTGAGTACAAATCTATTATTAACTTTGTATGTGAATTTCACACCCCCTTTTAATTTTCAGGAAAGCATGTTAAGCCATGAAGGCTTTTCCAGCTGTTTCATTTTCTTCAAAACTGAAGTCTTGTCAAGTTCCCTTCACTGTCCCAGTCCTCTTCTGGCATGCAATTGTGAACTTTAAGTTCTGACTGGGCCATTTGAGATGTTTATTAAAATTGTTGGTCTGATTTTCTGCTACTTCTGAGTGGATTCTGGAGGGAACAGTCTTGACAACATTTTTCCAGAGCTCTCTTTTTCATGAATCTAGGTGTGGCCATCAAATTATTTTTTGTAAAGAGTTATGTAGACCTTATCTGGACAAGGGTAGATTTCAAGCACTTGGAGAGTCTTTCTTGAAATCAGTGACACTGCCTTTGTGTACTGTGGAAAAAGGTTCTGATTTGCAAAGGCTTAGTTTAGAAGAAAGAGAATTTGATATAACTTTCAAAAGTAACGTGAACAGTGGCTTCAGACTGATGGAAGCTGATAAGAACTTCTCATTGCTAATATAGCATGCTGAAGTTCATATTGAATGTTAGTCAGAGGTTTTTAAATTATGTAAGGGCTCTCTAAAAATTTACCCTGTTTTATTATTTTTTTTTCCTTAAAAGTATCGCAGTAATTATGGAAATTGTATAAGTATATAGTAAAGTTTGGAAGTAATCATGGGAATTGCTTTTGTGCAACCATGGAATTGCTTTTCCGTCTGCCAGTTGGACTTAATAAGAACAAAATGCCATTACTACGTTCATAATCAGATTTATTTTAATGTCTTTGAATGAAATACCTTTGGAATCAACTGCTGAGTGCTTTAACTGCTTCCTTGCTGCTTAATGAAACAACGGCCTTGCCAGATTGCCTGTTAATGGGGTAGCTGCTTCTTGGGGTTCATATTTTTTTTTCCTGGTAGATTAAGTATCTGGAGCATCATTAGTGATGCATGCAGTAATAAGATGCAAGAGGAACAGGGTTAATGTCCCCATATATTTAATAGCAGTCTTCACTTGTGCTGCTTATAATGGCAGATAGACAGGATTAAAAGGTCCCCTTCTATAAACTTGGCACTCAGGTGAACATTCTTCCAAGACCAGTAGGAAAAATGTCCTTTTCCACTTCTCCCAGTACCTGGAGTGAACTGTCTAACTTTAAAAAAAAAAAAAAAAGTCCCACCTTATGAAAAAGTTCTTTTGCAGTACCTTCTTTAACTATTAATAAATTATTACTCTTATGGCCACTCAGAATAGAAGTTCAGGAGAGAGGGAAGTAGTAGGACTGGGACTTGCTCATGCTGCTTCTTTTATCATGCTGATTAGGCAAGAGGACAACATTGTGCAAGTAGACTATTACATGAAAGCAAGCAAAAGTACACATGGTGGAAAATGCATGTGTTTATTTTCTTCAGTAAATTTAGTCCTGTTAGCAGGTGCCAGACAAATAATCCTGTGAGCTGTATTTTCATGTCACATACAGCAGGATGAGTGGGAAAGCAAGTCTCCATGCAGCATCCTTGCTGAGGAGCAGTGGCAGGGTGCTTCTGTAGCCCATGGTAGCTCTTTCCTGGTAAGCCCAACCCAAATGGTACAAACCATAGCAGGTCTGTGATGTGAACTTGCCAGCTAGTGCTTGGATTGAGTAAATTGCTCTTTTCTTTATAACTGATTATCTGGAGAATTGTTGTTGTAACAGTGTGGTGACTTTTTGTTTATTCTCTCTTTTTCTTTTAAATAAACTTTTTCCATGGAGAGAACGAGAAGTATTCTGTGCACTGATTTGCTGTTTGTGGTGATGTGGAGGAATGTAATTTTCTGCTTAATTCTGATCAGCCCAAGAATATTTTGGTGGGAAGAATGCGAGGTGTGATGAGTTACCTGAAATATTGCTGACGACTCATAAATTTAATTGCAGGACTTGTACCCTTCCTTTAAGCTGATGGTGCTCACTTCTTTTTTTTGGTTCTGAAATTGTATAATTCTTGAATGCATTTTTGTGAAGTGCTGTTACTTGGCTTTCTTCTGGGTTCAGAAGATCGGCTTTTGTGTAAAGCTCCTCCTTGTCCTTCCCTGCTTGATTAAATAAATACCACTTCCCTGAACTTTTGGCATACCTTTATGTTTGTGTTATCCTTTAAAGGTGAGGAAGGGGACTGAACACCATATCTGTATCCTCTTCCTATTTAATACCGTAATTAACAAAACAGATGTCAAGAGTTCATAAGGGCACCTTTGATGTTCATGCTAGTCTCTTCTGCAGGCTAGAAAATCAGCAAAAGGATCAGTACCTAAAGGACTTGGTAGAATGTAGTTATCTAATGTCACACCATGATTTGCAAATACCGTAGAGGCAATATAAATAGCTTTTGTGTATTTTTTTTTTTTCTTTCAGGCAGTATTTTTTCCAACCTCAGTTATGACCAGTGTTACAGCTCCCTGTCTAATGTGAGCTGCAGAGACTCTTTTAACAGTAGCTCAGTGTCAGAGAAGGATAGGGAGGGAATGCGTAGCTACAGTGTGGAATTCATTACTCTGTGAACTGATACTAGTATGATTCAGCTGACAGTTTTTAAGCTTGCTGGCGTGGCCCTTTCACAACATAAAATGCTTTGTTCATTTAATATTGTGTTAGGTGATTGCCATGCTTTCAAACAGGCTGATCATGAGATTGAGTTTTGTGATGCTTGGTTTGGGTTGACTGTACTAGCCTATTTTTTCTGTACTAATGCAGTACTGTAAGAATATAAATAATTGTGTATATAAATGTGTGTATAACCAAACATTCTTGATATGTTATTTCAAGTGTAATAATGATCAACTGTTGGGTTTTTGGTGCTGGGTTGTTTTTGGTTTTGATGGGTTTTGTTGTGGGTTTTTTGTTTGTGGGGTTTTTTTTTTGTTATTGTTCTTTTGAGACTGACCTGCTCACCCTTCCCTGGATCCTCTCCACTTTTTTTCATGGGAGCTTTGGAAACAGCTGCTGATATATTACCTTCAGGACATTGAAAAGTACTGTTCAAAAGAGTAGTTTTCTCTGTTCTGTCTCCTCTACTTCCTACTGCAGCAAGCCTTGGCCTGGTCTGTGTGTTAAGAAGCCAATTACTGTAAGAGTGGAGCTCTCTTGTGGGCTATAGAGAAGCACAGTGGAAACTTGCCTAGAATTTGGTAAGGTTTTGGAATGGAATAACAGGCTTTGGTTTGGTGTGACTTGCTGTTGGCAATGCTTTGCTCAGAATTTGGTAGACTGTGCAGATGGCTGACTGGGTAGAATACACTTGCATTAAGAATAATTATTTAAATTTTTTTTGGCATTAAAGCAACATGTAAGTTCAGTAAAGCCTTTCCTTGTTGGACTTGTTTGTTCCTAAAAAGCAGTGCAGGACTCAGAATCAGTTACTAAAAAACTGATTCTGTACTCCAAAATATAGTGAGTTGTGGATTCTTTGCTCTGTTGAGTGAAATATGACTGGTGTGACCTAGTTTATTTGCATATTTAACATACTGTATAGTTTTTGTCTTTTTTTTTTTTGCTTGTTTCCTAGGAAACAAATGCCCTGGTATAAAAGAGAACAGCTATTGTATGGAGACTGCTGCCTGTCTGAAGCATTGTTCTTTTGTAGGTGGAGGGCTTTAAAGGGGAAAAAGCTGGAGTTTTCAAAAACGTCTTTATAAACTAAAATAGCCAAGGATGTGTTTTGTGCTGCTGCGCAACTCCTCAGTATTTATATTCACTTTAGTAGGAGTATCTGTGTTGCAATGGCTTATCTAGTAAAATTAGTATATATGCTCCCATTCAAGACATACTAAAAGAATCTGAATGAATAACTAATAAATGGTTGTTTCTGCCATCCTTGCTGAGTACCATGCAGATGCATATTTCTAACATTATTTTGAATTATCTGGAATGGAAAAAATAATTCAGATCTTAGGGTTAGATTGAACTTCAGGAAATGATACTTTTGTTCGAGTGGGTCAAGAGACAGGTAGGAAACTGTTTTTAAATGTAAAAATTGTCTTCACTTTGTCAAGCCACTGTGTATTTTTAGCCCAATGTTTATTGTTGCAACATTAAAGGAAATAGGTGTAATTGTTGTAGTATTAATTTTGAAGCTGTGATGGTACGAATGGTTTTGGATTTGGTAATACTTAATCTTACCGGAGTGGTGAAAGAAAACTCAACAGAAACTGCCTCATTGGTTGGACTGGTTGGTTAACTAGTGAGAATGCTGGGTGGGAACAATGTTGAATTTTGAGAATACAAATTGGAGGAGAAAGAGAGAATAAATGGGTCTGTGAGTTTTTGGTAGTTGTGTGACAGGCCCGAATTCTGCAGACTATTTCCATGAGCAGTTTTCCTAGCCTACCTCCATAGAAGCCACAGAGAAGCCAACTGGATGTTTAGAAATGCAGAAAAAGATAGTGAAGCATAATCACAGGGAGTTTCTGAAATCTGTTAGGATTTCTCACCACTGCTAAAATTAGCTTTTCTTTAAGGTTTTGGAAACCAGCTGCTCTGAGGAAGTGAAACTGGTGGCCAGGTGAAAAAGTAGTGTCAAGCAGTGACTGCTGTTGTCCCAAATTAATGTAAACTGACACTGATGTGGGAATAAAAGACTTCAGAATTGTCATCAATTGTGAGTAGTGGGCCCCCATGGCACGGAGTGAATTGCATGTGTCAGTGCCTACTGGAAAAGATTACATTCCTCACTGGGGTTCCCTCTAGAGTGAGGGGCTTTTTAAGGGCTTTGTTTGAGGTGTGGTGGAGGCATGAGAAGCAGAAAATAAGGACTCTTATGAAATGTGCTGGTTCTCTTTGTTTTCTTCAGCACTGGTGGCTGTGATCTGTGGATCAAAACTTTTAAGTGCTGTGTGTACAAAATAAATGCTTATTTGTTGTATCTCAATCATTGTCAAGTATGTTCTAGTCCTTGCTGTCCCTAAGACAGCAGTGAGGTGTGAATGACATGTCTGCTGCCTGAATTCAAATACTTGGTGATTAGGACTCTTAAGTTGCAAGTAGTTATATAGTAATACTGTTCTTCCTTGTGCTTCTAGTTACATTCAGTAGCGCCTTGCAGAGGAAAATAGAAAATCCCTTTTATGATGCTTAGTTTCTTTTGAGGGGCATCTTTACCTTAATAAAAATTTCAGTGAGTTTGAGCTAGGTGTAATATGAAGCCACTGGCTGTCCTGGTAGCAGGTTCACCATCTGCTGGTCTGTGACACGTTTAATTGTACTGGCATAAATTTTGGTTTGACAGCTCTCTAAACTGAAATAGTGAAATGATGTAGGTTGCAAACATACATAAAACTTTTTGGTTTGTCTTATTTTGTTTCCTTTCAAAACCACATAATTCATAGTCCAGTCTAGAGAACAGTCGAGGAAAGAGCTAGTGCCTTGAGGAAGAAGCAGCCTCTGTTCCAGGGTAGAACAGGAATGAGTAAGGGAGGGAAGGTCTTAGACTGTTACTGATAAAGAATTTTTTGTGTAACCATAGACTAAACTCTGCTCAGAGAGGACATCAATATGTGCATACATGAGACCTTTGAAAGGAAAAGTCAGGATCAACTGTAAGAGAATGTAGTGGAGTTGCTCGGTGGTGTTGTCACGGTTTTTGCTTGCAAGCTAGGTGAGATGGGGCAGTGAATATGAAATGGTAGAAAGTTAAAAAGGTTTCTCTTCCAAGCAGATGTGATAATTGGTCGGTATTTGGCAACTTTATTGAAGATTTGAGTCTCTTTTGCTTCAGTTGCTTTTTAGCTACCTGTATTTCCTGCTTGTCCCCAGATATGGGTTTTTTTCTATCTAATGCGAGTTACTTGCTGCAGGACTACTGTTGTGGTTTGGCCTCAGACGGCAACAAAGGACCATGTGGCAGCCGCTCGCACAGATCAGAGTCCTCACCGGTGGCGTGGCCGGGAGGGGAAAATTGAAAGAAAAAGGCAAAACTCGTGGGTTGATACAAAGGCAATTTAACAGAACAGCAAAGGGCGCAAGAAATAACAACAATAACACGGACAGAGGAATATGTAACCACTTGCTGGTACACCTGACCTCACTGCTCTCTCTGCTCCTTCCGCCCCGGGGGCGGGACTTCCTCCTCTTACTTCACTTCCTGTCTCTCCCCCTCCCCGGCTAGCTCGGGCCATCCCCCTGGGCATGGCTCAAATGGGATGGAATACCTGTGTCCCTGCTAGGTCCTGGGAACAATTAACCCTTTCCCCACCAGACCCAGTACAACTACATAATTCTTTTTTCTCTCAAGTAGGTTGCTATGTATTAGCATAATTATACAATGAGCTTTTATTTTGTTTTTTGCCATCTCAGTAGATCAGGAGTTCTCTATACCACAAAAATCTCTGCACTTCAGCATTGTTTAGCAACCTGCTTTGGGCTTTTTTAAAATGTGACCTGCTTTATATTTTAGAAATAGAGTTTAGTGATTGACCTTTAGAGTAACATACATGGTCTGGGTTATTTTGAACTGAAATTTTGGGGGAATTTTTTTTAGGATTGCATTAGTGCTTGATTTTGCTTGGGTTCTTTTCCTTTTGCTTGCACAGTGACTAGTGCAGGTATACTTGATGGAATAGGGCAGGAAGCGCCTCCTACCTCTATACCAGGTAATCTGTAGCAGCATTGCGGGAAGAAAGAATTGATGTTTTGAATTTACAGCTGGGTAGATGACGTTATAGACAGGTAGTCATGATCATAGAATGGTTTGGGTTGGAAAAGACCTTTAAAGATCCTCTGGTCCTACCCAACCCTGCCATGACATCTTCCAGTGGTGGTGGGGTATCCACAGCTTCCCTGGGCAACCTATTTCAGTGTCTCACTACCCTTAATGATAGCTTTGATCATAATAAGAAGTGCCCTGCATTTTTCTGTGATAATAAGAAATGTCCTGCATTCTCATGCAAAATTTGAAATCACACACCCTGAAACAAGCAAATAGGAGATGGGCTTGGAGATCTAGATGCATCTGTACAGTGTTTAGCTGGCACAGTTTTTGACTGCTAAAAACTTGGAAGGCTGATGCTGGTTCTTGAGCAGTACCAATGTTTACCTCATCACCTATTCTGATAAAGCACGTAGTATGTGAATTAAATGCATGAACATTGCCAAGACAAATCCTACATGGCTGGTGTGCAGCCTTTTCACGTTTTATTAGCTCTTTGAATGGGACAGGGCACCCAAACCTACTGATGATGATATACGATCTTCGTGTTCTGCCTGTAGTTAGTGTAGGGTGGTTGATGTTTGTGCTTACTCATGAGTTGCTCCCTTCCAGCTTCCCTTAGCTTCTAACACTGCATTCCTACCCTGTTCTTAGGGATGTGCTCTTCCTGCAAGGACTTGGAATGATATATGACCCTACACTCTTGAAGAAGCAGACTTCTTGTTGCAAAGGTTCTTTTGTTGCTAGTTCATCTGTGATCTTGAGTTCCTCTTCTGATACGGTTAGGTGTACTTTTCTTTACAGGACAGCAAACCTCTCCTGTCATTCTTGCTAACTACTCTTAGCTGCTTGTGCTTTCAACAGACCTCAAGGAACGAAGCAGCACTGCTGGGAAGAGTGATATGGTGGAACTTATTTTTCATATAAAGAGCATTAGAACTACCTGCATGTGAAAAGGCCAGTACTTTTGCTTTTGTAGTGAATAGGTTATTCTAATCAGATGGAGTCAGACTACTTTATCTTAATATTTTCTCCCAGGAGCTATATTTTTGAGTCTGATGGAAATTGCTTTATTGTTGGAGACATACTTGCACTGAGGCTATTAAAGCCTATTTTACATGACAGCATAATAGTGATTTTAGGTGAATGCTTTTAAAACCTTGCACAAGAACTGAGATTCAGCACTGTAATTTTTTGGGGGGGTTGTGTTTCAAAGAAATTGTTTTCCACCTTTGAATAATCTGTAGAGGAGCAAAGTAATTTGAAGATAAGCAAACAGGTGCTGATCAAAATACATTTATGGGGCTAGTGATAAAGAAATAATCTTTTTCTAACACTGGATTTGTTGCCGAATCTAAGAATTGCGCCTTGCTCTTCGTTTACTTGAGGAGATTTTATTCATATAGTGGAATTATTGCTGTCTTGTGCTCCAGTCTTGTGCTTATTGATTAAGTTAGAGTGTACGTATCAGCACTGAAGATCGAACTCCTTATATAAAGGTCATGCAACTTCAATTTCCTTATTGCTGTGAGGGGAGCTGCCCCAAGCTGGCAGTCCCCAGACTGCTCTGCTGCTTTGCTACACTGCGATGACACTGTGGCTGGGAAGACACAGAAGCAGGCAGGGAACAGGCTTTCCTGAATTCCCCTCCTTACAAAACAGTTTCTGTTCCAGGGCTTTGCTTTATGGGAATTAATTCAGTGTGATTGTAACAGGGAATGAAGCCTATAAGGAATGTCAGTTGAAAAACTGAAGTTCAGCAAGTTTATGATGGTTATTCATTAACTGAAAAACTTTTTCAAATGGTTTTATGCTGCATATTATACCCTAAGTAGAGATATCTGGCTGTTGCTCTGGGTGGTTTGTCTACTGCTGTGGTTCTTAATTCAGTCAGTAACCAAAAGGGAGGTTTACGTAAAATATCTTAGAAATTATGCATTTTCAGAATCGGATTAACATGGGGAAACTTAGCATTACTAGCAATGGTGTTTGAAGAAAGTGTGTCAACTTGCACATGATCTTTTCTCAGGCTACTTTGCTGTTAAATGTTGAAGAGCTCTAACCTGGGGATACTGAAGGTTGGAGAGTATTTTAAGAACTTCCTCCATGACTCCTGCATTCTTTTCTACTTACTACTCTTGGAGTGGTGAAATGCAAAACAATGTCAAGCTTGTTTGAATCTGAGAAGAAAGAAAGAATTGATGGAGGTTTGCCAAAAATATCTCTTAATAGGTTAGATTTCTTGACAGCAGACCGATCAGTTGGTCCCTGCTATGCTGCCCAATCCTATAAAATAAAGAGTGACTTGCAGCCAAATGTCCCAGTGCTGAGCCCAGATTTATTTAATTTGGCTGATAGCTGTGGGTTGCCATAAAGGAACACATCTCCACAGCCACTCTGTAGCTCCAAATGCCACCCAGGTCTGTATTTGACACAGCAGGAAAGGTGAGGTGAGTACTGTGTTGTCTTATGCCACCTGGTGCCAGTAACAAAACCTAAGATTTTTAGTAGCTCAGTTTTGGATGGAAAGCACTACAGGTGGCCTGAGAGTGCCTTGCTTACCCACCTGCTGCAGGCTCGGTGCCCGGACAACTCCTGCTCCATCCTTGGGTTGTACACTTGTTATTTCCTTTTGTTCCTGCAGAACAAAATCAGGCTGGGTGCTGTTGCCATACACACTGTGTCTTTCCTTCTCAATTGAGTGGAATGCTACTTGTAAAAATAACCTATTAATCATGTATGTGGGTGTACAAAGCAATCACTGTGTAATTCTCAGACCTGAAGCTAGTGGCTCATGAAGATAATTTTGCCCAGGATGGGTTGACATGTGTGGCTCTGTCTAAGATACATTTCATAGCCCTTGCTTAAAGGGTCCAGTGTTGGAACCAAGTTACTGTTGTTTCTTGTTTATATAATTTTGGTGCGTTGCATTGCACTGTTTTGTTTAAAGGCTTATGGCCTATTTTCTAGATGAGGCTTAAATTTGGAGGACTCATCATCAATTTTAACACGGTAATGATTCAAGTATAGTGCCTAATCAACAGTTCACTTGTTTTTTAATTAGGATTATTTTATTGGCAGGTTTTTTTAATTGCCAGTCATCACTTTAAAAAATGGTAATTCTGCAATTTCAGAAAAAAGGAAATCTGATTACTTTGGTTGTACAATTTCTGAGATTATTGCTCCTTCTGTAAGCACTTGAAAAAGAGGGGACAACCCACTTCAGCTAATTTTGTTGTAATTGTCATAGTGCTTATGACAAATTGTATCAACTCTCCTGCACTTACATGAAAGAAATTAAATATACATATAAATTTGATGCAAAGGTCTGGCTTTGATAAAATGCAGTTTGGTTTAAGCTTTCATTTGTTATCAGTAGCACTATTAGCTTGATGTTTTGAGGCATTGTCTGTTTCAGAGGCCTCTTGAGTTAAATGCTACATGCAGGTATGGCTAAAGGATCATTTTTATATTGTACGTAATCTTGCTTCTGGAGAGTTCAGCTAGCTCTTCTGTGGAGTTCCTTGAATCAACCACTAATTTTGTTTTGGCTCGTATTTTTTAAACTGGTATGTCAAGGCATATGTAAACAATCAGTGTAATTTCTGACTAGTTAAAACTATTGAGTTATTTTGGGGTGTGGAGGGATATATTAAATTGTGCAAAATCTTTGTCATGTACTATCTGCCACCAGTGGGCTGAAAGATGGCATTTCTGTGTGACAATTCATATACCACCACTCAAAGAGTAATCTTCAAACTTTTGCTGACTTGATGGCAGGAATACAGAGGAAGTAAGGTACCAAAAGTGTTATGCCCCCCTCCTTCCTCTCTAATGATTTGGGAACTCTTTGGCCCACATCTGCAATATTTATTGGGAGCAATATCTTTGATTAGGAGCAATGTTGAGAATTCTCACTAGTAACTCCTTGCCCAAAGGGATAGTGTGTGAACCTGCTGTAGAGGATCTTGTATAGGCAGGAAGTCTTTGAGCAGTTAAATCTCTGAGTTGTCCTCTTCCAGAACTTAAGGGGGGGGAGGGGGAGGAAAGAAAGAAAGCTACGAATAACTGAAGCATCCCATAATCCTTCAGATCATAATTCTGTTGCCAAAGGAAAACTGCAGCAAAGCAGTGGGCAAAGCTATGCGTGATGAGTTAGCAATAGGTCTACATCTTTGAGTCATTGGGAGCATGGGAGGAAGTGGCCTGGCTTTCAAAAGAAACTGTCAGCAGAGCACTACTTGATTTTTTTTTTTGCTCTGACGTATTCACAATGATATGAATAGACTTCTTATGTTGCAGCACGTAATCAGGATGAGAATGTGAATCTACTACAACAGTTGGTGAAAACAACATATGTTTAATTTTATGAAGACTTAAAGACAGATGGTGACCCATAGGATAATTATATAACAGCCAAAATTTTCTTCACAAATCTTTTTATAATAGCTGTGATAATTACTCATAAGTAGCCAGTCATTTAAGTCTTTTTCTGTTTCATAAATAGTACAGCGATCTAGTTTAACCTCCCGTAAACTCTTGGGTGGATTTGTTCTTTAGTCTAGGTTATTTTTTTTCACCTGCCTTGTCATCTCTAGTCTTCCCCTGTTCTTGACAAAAGGCCCAACTGATGTGTGCTTCTGTCCAATCAAGTGAAATAAAGTTGAAAATGTTACCTCTTCTGGGGTTATTTTCTTTGCCTTCATGGACGCCCTGTGTTTTACTTCTCCCAATCTCTGAAGGGATTAACATTCTCCTAAGAAATTGGTTAGTGCATGTTGCCCTGTAGTCTGCCTTGGTATGAAAGACAGAATTAAGATATGTTTTTTGGGAACTGATGGCTTTCTTCCAAGTTTTTACCCTCATTTCTTCAACATCATCTTGGCTGTTTCTTCTATGACTCTTGAGTGGACTGGGAAATTCTGCAGATTACTGGAAGAGAGTTTTTTAGGACTGGGAATGAGCTGGACAACTCTGGAGGCATCAGTGCAGCAGCCTTTGAACCACCAGTGGCCCGGATTGATCTGACATATAGACAAACTGCCTGCTAGCAGGGACAGTTGCCTCCAGTTGAGTATTTTCAGGGGTGGTTTTAACTAGCAATGTTCTTTCTTCCCTCTACAAGTCTAAGCCTTTCAGTATCTAATAGCTCATAACCCATTTGCTTTCTGTGACCTGAGGGCAATTTGGCAGCTCCCTGTAAGCCACAGGTTGCTCCTTGACTGGCATGATCTTAAAGGGAAGGGACAGAGAAACTTTTTTTTTTCCTGGCTTATTTCTTGTATGATGTTCATGCTGATTTTTACTTTTTCTAGTGAAGGTAATATGCAGGGCATGGATTCAGATACAGGTGAAGTTAAGTAGGCTGGCTGCAATTAACATCTCTGGGGAGGGACAGAATTCTGCTAACACAATATTTTCAGTGATGCTAACCAAAAATAGAAGCATATATTGAGCACTGGTCCATTTGTCTGCAAAGTGTGCTGCTTATTTCAAGGCCTCTTTGTGTGAAGCTGTATTCCTGAGCTCCCCAAAGGAAGCATTGATAGCTTCCTTGTTGGCCATGGACCTAGACCAATCAAAACAGATTAGTGTTTGAAGAAGTAATTATAGGAAGTACAGCAGCAAAAGTACTTCAGTAAAAGCCACTACAGTTTCTCAGGCTGGAGAAGTACTAATCTTGAGTTCTTTTGGGATACTACACTTTACTCTCGGTGGTAGATGAGTCAGTCTGGCCCTTGACAATTTTACTTGAGTAAGTTACAAAAAGTTCTGCATACCACCTGCATACCATCTCTGAGATGCAGAACAAGATGCAGAGTGGATTCCTTCTGGATGTTGAGGTCGGATAGGGTGCGCCCGTCTTCCAGCTGCTTGCCAGCTGTCCCGGTTTGAGGTAAAACCAACCAGCAAAGATCAGCCTCTGCTGGTCGGGGGAATGCCTTCCTTGTCTTGGATCTTGGCCTTCACATTCTCAATGGTATCACTTAGTTCCACCTCAAGAGTGATGGTCTTGCCAGTCAGAGTCTTCCCAAAGATATGCATACCACCTCTGAGACGCAGCGCAAGATGCAGAGTGGATTCTTTCTGGATGCTGTAGGCAGACAGGGTACATCCATCTTCCAGCTGCTTCCCAGTGAATATCAGCTTCTGCTGGTCAGGGGCAATGCCTTGCCTGTCCTGGATCTTGGCCTTCACACTCTCAATGTTGTCATTGGGTATGACCTCGAGGGTGATAGTCTTGCCAGTCAGGGTCTTCAGAAAGATCTGCATGTTGAAGTCTTCGGCCCCGAGCATTGCGCATCTGCAGTTCCTCTCAGTTACTTGGCAGTTGGACTCTATGTTCCTAATAGCAAGAGAAGCTCAAGACTGTGAATGTACATGGGAGCTTATGTTAGACAAGTTGTTACTCTGGAAATGAGTGAATCTCATGTGACCCTGTGCACAGAGTAACTTTCTTTCATGCTGTTTACAGCAGCGGGAACCCAAACCGAATCCCCTTGAGCAGTCAGCTGGAAGCTGATCAAAGGTTTGCTGGGGCTGTACCTGTCCAGGCAAGGATCCTGGAAACTGGGCATCCACCTGGGAAAGCACAAATGGGGAATGTTTTCTGGGGTTTTAGGGTTGTGGTGTGGGGGAGAGGCTCTTTGGTAAACTTTGTAGGTTACCAAATTAAGCCATAAGGAAAATTTCCCTTTAAGGTCAACCAGTTTACCAAGAATCTATTAATTTAGAAATGCCAGTTTGTTAAAGTTTGCCAAGAAAGTGTCTAACTTTTATTTTTAATTTATCTTTATGGGAAAGTATTCCCCTGAATTTCCTGTTGCTCCAATATGGAATTATTTGTTTGGTTGGTCATGTGTTTAGTGTCCTCACTCTGCCTGAAGAAGAGATGCAGCCACTGGCTCAGACAAGTTAAGAAATAATTCATAACAGGATCTCTAAGTAAGTTTCGAAGCAACCAGATTTTTGATTACTCTCTGATAACTTTAATGGTTATCCATCAAAGAAACCTGTTGATTTCTTGATCTGGATGGCAAACTTTTTGTTAAATTGCTAGGGCCCTTACAGGACAGTAAAAATGTTTTATTTTTCAGGTCTAGTATGTTTTTTGTTTTAAAAGATTAAAATACTCTTTTACGTTATCTGTTTGAATTTTTAGCTGACTTCTAAACAGTCTTTCTCTGACAGTGTATGACCTGAATGTTAACTGTAGAATTATTCTGAAGCAGCTATCTTAGCTACTTCTGAGATAGTAGCAGGGTGCCCTCTTTCCTCACCTGCTTTTAATACAGTTGACCAATGGGTTACCCTTGAAGCCCTCCAAATGCTTGCTAGTTGGCGAAGACTCCCTCCTCCCTTCAGAGCTTCTGGCCATAGCACTGCAGTTTCTCCTGAAGGGTCTTGGCTTCTCTGTTCGTCAACCCCCGATTTCTTTCCTCACTCTCAGGGTTCAATGTGATTTGTTGTCTCATTTGTTTTTATTTGCATCTGCTAAAACCAGTGTGACTTACAGTGGGTGTTTAATATACATATTCAGAAAATTTAAAACTGTATTCTATGAAAAGGCAGTAGGATTTCAGTCTTGGGCCTAAATTATTTTGTATGCCATTTTTTCCTGGGTGTTAATATTTATTTTTTTTTTCCTTTCCAATTTATTGTCAAGACTGGCCTTTTATTGAGCATCTGTTCAGTGGTATTCCAAGATGATAAAAATGAATATTTCTAAATCAATGGTATAAATAACTACTTTCCCCTTATAATGGAGAGCTGTTCCTGAACTTTTTTCCATTTCCTATTTAATTTTGTCCTATTGAAATTATGCCCGTGTTCTCAATCTTCTACTTCTTTTATATGGAGAACTGGCTCGTGCTTGGACAAATGAGTACACCTATCTTGCATTAAATTTCAGTCGTTTTTTTGGTGTGCATGTTATATGAAGTGTGTTTAGGAATGAGATGCATTTTATTCTCTATTTGATTAGTTGGTCGTTCTGTAACTTCCTTCAGTACTGTTTGTGTGTAAATCAATTTGCAAAGGCACACAGTTTATATTTGTAAGACTACATAAATGCTTGACTTGCTTTTGGAAATGGTTGGAGTGCTTATTTTGGTTTTTCCCAAATTACTGTTGACTTACATGCCTGTTCAGTGTATTAGTGTCACACATAGCAATTTGTTTTATCTGCTCTGGGAGACCCGTGGCTGGGTGTAGGGCACCTCTGATCAGCAGCAATTATTGTTACTATTCTGAGTTACAGAGCCTGCTGCAAGACCTGGGAGTGCAATGGGGTTAGTAGGGATCCAGCAACCAGGAACCTCTTCCCAGAACTTCTAGGCATGAGCTGTCTTGCTCTTAAAGCTTTCATGTCAATGACCTTTTAAGACAAAATGGAAATTGCACATCTTCCCTTGTTGCTTAATGTTGTGCATACTAATTACATGCTATGAATTATTTAGTTACTGTACATGTCCTATAAAGAGCTTTGTGATGCTGAGACAGGCATTACTTATGCTGAAAATTGTTTGCCCTTCTTAAGATGTGCTGTATGAGTTCAAGAGAAGACTGATCTCTTAAACATAACAAGATTGCTTTCTTACCTATTAATAAAAACATCAGCTGCCCAGTAAGACAGAGTAATAAAATACAGTCACGGCAAGGTGATTTCTGTCATTGCTAGTGCAAGCCTTGAAAAATACCAAGGCTCCAAGATACTAGACTTAAAATTTAGTCATAATTTAAGCTAATGTTGTGAGAACTTTGGACTACTAATTTTTTCTTTGCCTGTGAAAACTGGCAAAGTTCTATAAAACACCTTCAAGAGTTGATGCCTCTATTTTGAGGATTTTCATTTTCTGGTACTAAGACTTGAAGAAAGGCTTTAAGTAGTACTGGTCCTTGTTAATCAAAAGGACTTGCACAGTGGTTACCTGAAGAAACAGGCCCTTTCTCAATGGGTAGGAAACCCCACTGACATTCCCATTGAGCAGATGGAAATGCATTTGTTTCTTGCATGAATAATAGAAGTCAGATAAAGTGAATAAAAATTTGTTTGTTTCTCTGGAGTAGTCTGGGAAGATGTCACTGCTCTTCCTCTTAAATGGTTCTTGAACATTAAGTCCTGTCTGGAAAGGTGTTACTATTATTTCCACTATTCAGAGGCTGTTGCAAATTCTCATTAATAAGTGTTGGAATAAACTGACCTGTGCTAAAATAATGCATGCATCTATATGTGTTTGTATACACATACATACACATATTTTTTTAATTGCTTTATATCACAGAAATTCTTAATACTTCTTACTCTTGCATTTTTTCAACCTGTTTTGCTTTGATTTTGAACCAAACTATGAAATGTTTGGTGTCTTTGTTTATAAATTGTCTTTTATACTCAAGTGAGGCAAAGATCCTGATTATTCTGTTATAAATGTAACTACTAGGCATCTGTTATGTTTGCAAATTCTGTTTTATTTCTTTCTGGTAATTTAAATATGACTTTTTCCTAAGGGAAGTAAGAACTGTATGCAAAAGAAAGGAATTTGGTGATGAAGCAGTGATATATTGCAAATGAAATCTAATGGTAATATTTGTGTGTCTTACGGGCTTCTTAAAAATTGAGACTATATTCTTTGATCCTTTCTGGGGCAAGGGCTGAAGAGAGTTAGAGTATACAATGTTCATAATATGGTGATGAGTGTGACAGTTGCCAACACTTTACAATAGCATATTCTCTCATATTTCTTCAATTCGTGCAGCTTCTCTGCATTTTTATCAGTAGGAGTTAAACCTTTTTTTTTTTAAAAAAAAACACAACAAAAAACCAATAAAAATCTCTGCTACTACAATGCAAACTGCACTAATATTTCTTGTATTCCAGACCATTGTATTGTGTGGAAGGTACAAGGTTCATGAGAAAAAACTTGTAAATGGCAGATAGTTGAGATGTAATTTACACACCACAAAAATCTATTTAACAGTGTTAGGCCTTTAGTGCCCATGATCTTAAGTGGATCTATTGTCTGTCACAGCTGTAGGACAGCGGCACTTGCATCCTCAGATATACTATTTTTGAGGAGTGAACTAGCTCCTTTTCAAGCTGCGTACAAAAGTAGGACTGTCAGATTTTATGAAGTGATCATTTGCATCATGGTAAACATATATTAACTCTTTTTATAGTGAGAAAAAACATATGTAACCTTAAACAATAATACTGAGAGTGTCAAGGTGTAAAGGATCCTTAGTGTTTACTGCTACATTTGGGGTCTAACTCTTCAGTTTGCACTGTTTTGTCTCACCTTTCAATACATTCAACTAGTTCTTGCCACAAGAAAAAATGTTTTTATCTCAAAAGCAAAGAATGTCTGTTCATTGAAGGTTTGGGAAATGAGGTGAGAGATGTAAAAATAATGACAATGACAGTTTATAGGTTGGTCTACAGTAGCTTCAGTTATAACTTATTTTTGAGTTGTGATTTTCTTTCATCATTTTTCTTTCTAGAGTTAAACTTTCTTGTAACTTGAATCTCAGAAAGATGCAGAAAAGATTCTGAAGCCAAATCAACCTCTCTCACTCTTGTTGATAATGGAAAACTGCTAATAGTTTGATTTGATTGAGGACTTTAACGAAAGCTTATTGAGAGATCAGCAACAAATCATCCCATCATCTGTGCAGAAGGCCTAAGAATTTCAGGGGAAGGAATGTTTAAGCAAGGAGTTTAGTGAATTGAAATGTAAAAAGAGAGCACAGAAGAAAACGGAAGCAAGGACAGGTAAAACAGAAGGTGCATGAAAGCATCCTTTGGGCACTAGGGGAGCTATCAAGAAGGCCAAAGCCTAGCTGCAGTGCAAACTGGTTAGGAGCATAAAGGTTAAAAATTGCCTCTATACTAGTAGCAAAAGAAGGTTCAGTGAAAACACAGGCCTGTTGTTGAACAGGGAAGCAAATTAGTAATGGATCATACAAGGAAGGCTGAATTACTTCGTGTGGTTTTGCCTCAGGAAAGCAGTAGGACAGGGACTCATCAGAGAAGCTGAAGTGTTTTACTGTCCTCCTATTAGAAAGCTGTATTTGATATTGTATTTGATAATCAAGCAGGATTCAGATGAGGTATCAGCCCATTGCTGTTTGTGTTGTGAACACAGACCACAGGTTATTCCTTTTTCTCTATGCAATGGTTAAAGGGTATGACCAGTTTGCTGTCCTTTGTGGTTTTAAATCAAGATCCCAAGCTAGTTCATCTTTTTAGGCCAGCAGTCATGCCTTTGTTTTCTCAGATACTCTAAAAAAATCCATGTCTTTGTAGAAATTAAGTGCCTAAAACTAGATGTAACATCCAGCTAAACCTTACAGAGACTAAATATAGGATAATGACTACTCCCTATATTTTATAGGCTGTATTGCTTCATTTTTAAGATTGTAAATGAAGCTTGTGGCTGTTGTGGAGTAGCTTTTTAGTTTTTGACTCATTCAGCGCACAATTTACCACAGGTCTTTCAAATGCTTGTTATTGTTTTTAATTTTTTTTTAAAATTACGCTCTCTCAGTAAGGAAGTAGTGCGTGACTCTGCATTTGCCAGAGAGGCACATAGTTACTGTGACTGAAATCACAGGGGTGCTCTGCTGTTGCTGTCCTGGATCGAGGAAAACTATGGGAAGTGGGGGATTTTCCTCAGAACTGTATAAGTGCTATATATGTGTGTGTGTGTATATATAATATATCTGGGACCTTGAAGTCTGGGCAGAATTTACTTGCAATGAAGAGTCTTAACAAGCATCATCCATCTGAGTAATCCCATTTTAGGTCCTTTTCTGTGAGGAATTGCCATGTGCTCTGTTGGTCCTGCACTGCACTTCTGCACTCGACTGTCAGCTCACAGATCCTTGTACGCTGTTTCCACTGAATGGATGATTTCCTTCTGTCTAGATCTCTGTTCAAGTGAACTTGAATTTTCATTCTAACTGCTATAGGAAAACTTAATAAACATACTGTTTTCCTTTATCCTGGTCATTGACAAAAACATTGAATGATACTAGACAGGGGATAGGCACATGGAAAATTATGCATTACTACCTTCCATTTTGGCAATGAGAAATTGGTAATCTGTTGCTTAATTACTTTTCCCCCCCTCATTCTCACTGTTGTCCTAGTATATTCACTAAAGCTACTTTATCCAAACTTAATTATAAGCATGACTTAATTCAAATTCCTGTAAAGTGCTCAAGACTAGTTTGTCTTGCTGGAAGTAATGGGGCCCAGAATAGGTACAAGAGAACTTGTGGGTGAATATTGCTGTAAGAAGATGGTTTTTACTTTTTATGTTGACGTTAATAACATAGACACTGCGGTGTCTGTGTCCTCGGGGAATCTTTTGATCAAAATGCAGTGGGTGTCTTGTAAGAGCACCTGAAGTGCATAATGGAAGTGCAGTCTTGGGGCATGAAATAATAAGAGTAATCTTCCTAACATCTGCCAGGTTTTAATTTATCAAGAATACAAAGGTTGTATCAGGCTGTGGATTTTTTGGCTAGTTGTGTTGGTCCTCCTCTGAAAGGAGGAAAAGAAGCCACTATTCATTATTTGTTTTACCTCGGAGCCATTATTGATTCTGGAAATGTGGTAAGTATGTGAGTTAACGGTTACTCTGTTGCTTTTTCAAGTGGAGCAAAACTTGGCAGAGAATTGCCTTGGTGTATGGTAAACACAATAGAGATGGTCATCAGGAGCCTGTGTTTTGATTTATTTTTTTTTTCCCCTTCTCCTGATTTCCAAAAATGCTTTAAATGTCTGTAAGGAGGGCAAAAAAAAAAAAAAGAATATTTAACAAGAGTACCTTCAAGCTTTCAAGTTTTTTAAAATTGTGTGTATCTAATACACTACCTACCCTGCCAATTTTGGTGTAAAAGTTACTTTGTCTTGTGATTACTGACGATCTATGGGAATCAGTAAAAGTGTTTGATTGAGCAGAGTTGGTGTTCTGGAAGGAAAAGTAAAACTTCTAAAAATCTTCCCATTTGTAAGTGGAACTTCTTCCTTAATAAGTAAAACAAAAAAACCTACTCCAAAAGCCCCAGCCCTAAAAATAAAGAGATCAAGAACATTCTAATTTGAAATTATCCTTTAAACATAGTAACCATTGGGACTGCACCGGAAATGTTCAGTTAAAATGGTATGAAATTAGTAGTAGCTGCCTGAAGTTGATGATTCATATGGAAAGCTCTAGGTAGATATGTTTTGTGGTCTTCATTACTAATGTTGTCAGAACATTAAAGAATCAATGTTTTGTCGCTGAACGCTAAATTCATAGGATGTCAGGTTGCAGGGGGTGGTATGGTCATTAAATTTTTTTTTTGTTTGTTTCTCTGGAGGAGCCAATCACAGCCAGTTGCTGCCTTAGGGCACAGTGGAACAAGTTACTGTTCTTTTTTGTTTGTTTATTTTAAAATCTGAGTCTGTGAATGCAATCTGCAGTGGAAACAAAATGGAAGAAAAATGCCGTCCTGGGACAGGAATTTTGTTCCAAGACTCATTTCATAGTGGAATTTCTCCTCTTTGAGAACTGGGTGGACATGCAGAACAGATGAAGAAATCTGGAACAGACAAGATAACGGGTAGCTAGTGCTGCCACAAAGAAATGTTAACAAAATGCACAATTTTGGGGTTTCTTTTCTTTTCACATTGTTGCTAGTATCTCTTCACTGACTTGTGTGGGTTCTGTCTGTGATCTCAGCTTGTACCTGCTTTGAATTCCCTGGTTTTATTTGTGATGTTAGAGGGTGGCAAAAATACCACAAGGGTCAAATTCTCACTCTAGTCAGCGCTTCAGATTACTCAGGCAGGGAGGGACACGCAGCGTGTAGCAAACAAGCTTAGTGTCCTCACTCTCTTAGGATCCTCTGTGGCATTATTAGACCTAATTATGTTGATCCCAAATGTACTTTAATTAGGACAGGGAAGGAGAAAAGGAACTAGACAGCATGAGTCACATGAACCCCTTCTATCCTACTTTTTATGTTCTTTACTTTTTTCTTTTTTAGTCTTTTGACTCTCGGGTTTTTATTAAGAAAAAAAAAGTCTAGCTTTGTCAGACAAGGTAATTGCATCTTTTAAAGTATAGCTGTCTGCTGTGACTAAAAGGTATCAAAACAGACTTTAATATCCTGATGCTGACGAAAGTTTATCAGGTGTGAATAGTTGGTAAGGTTGCCATTAGGTTTATTTTCTAGTGGCGTTTAAGACAGGCTGCTAGAAAAGATAGCCCTCTGCATCTCTGTGTCTCCTCTGGGTTTTCTCCGAGGTATTTTTATCATGTGACAATGGTGCTACTCCATTACAGGTGCATATATCTCCCTCTTCCCTCCTTGGGTATTGTCTTTTAGTCGTCTTAAAATCTATCAAGCAGTGGATTTGTAACCCGTTGTAATGTTGTATGACTAAAACCAAATGTGTGTTAGGAGTATTGCTAAAATGGAATCTTTGCTACATGCTTTTTCATATGCTGTTTTCCATTCAGTATGTAAAAGTGGAAGTGAAATCGCAATAATCTGTTGTAAAACCCCAAATCCAGTTTTGTTTCATTGAACAATAAGAAACTAGTGTTTCATCAACACTTCTACCCTTGCTGAGCCTGAGAAACTGCTCTCTTCATACAATAGCGATGGCATTGTACTCAACCATCAGCTTTGGGACAGGCCTTGTCCTGAAGATTTCAGTCTATTTAGACAAGACAAAAGATGATAGGAAAAACTGAGGCACAGAAGGGGCATGACCTGTTGTGGGGTCTTGTTGTAGGTCAGTGGCAAAACCATGGTGAGAACTTGGGTGCTGTATCTGCTGTCATACTGCCCAGTTGGCCAGCACTCACTACTGACTGCTGTTTCCCAGTAACTCTTGGTAGTAAACTTGCCATGTGTACTGAAGGTTGTGCTTCTCATTGACTTCATGGTGGTGATACTGTTGCCTCTATTCTTTCAGTTCATCATCTAATATATAGCTTCAGGTCTTTTGGTCTTGCTTCTGATTGTCTTCATAAATTTGAAGACTAATTTGGAATGAGAAAGTGTTAATTTGTTGAAGTATGTTACACTAGATAATAATAAGCTGGTCATTAAGCTGTCATGGTCTATCATGTCTATGGGATTTGAGAGACCATAATCAGCAGATTATTGACACTACATGGCAAACAGTCTAGTATTTCAATAAACGTTCATGACCTTAGGAAGCACTAATAAAAGTTCCTGATTCGTGTTGCTACTCCTAAAACAGAGAAAAGGTTTACATAAGTTTTTCTTGTAAGGTGAAAGTGAAAGGTGAAGAAAACAGTATCTTGTAGTTCAGGCCTGAGGCTTTTTATCAGCAGCTATAGCATTACACTGCTGGCCACATTCAATTTTGCTAAGCGTGAAACAGTTTCCCTGTGTTGCAATCCTCCCTTTGGTGATTTCATCTTGCAAAGTTGTTTCAAGGTCCTTTGACATAATATGGGTTTAAACCCTATGAATGTAGTTTTAAGTATTTGTTTGTTTAATGGTAGTGAGCTCTTATGCTTTCTAAATGTACAGTATAAACAGAAGTTGCAGTTTAACTGCATGCATATTTGCATGTGTAAAACCAAGTAGCTCACACTTTGTAATGCGTTAGATGGTCTTTGATTAAAAATAGAGGATTCTCATCTATACATCAAAACAAAATGCATTTTGCTCATCAACCCTCTCACAATTAAAGGCATGAGAACATTGAAATTGGAGAAACTTGGGAGCACTTCTCTGGAAACTGCTGTTTCTTATTTAGCTCAGTGCCTTGGGATGGAGGTAGGTTGTGGTACACAACCCAGACTGAAAGAAGCTCCCGGATTGTGTGTCAGGTGTAGTAGCTTGGGTGCAGAATGCAGCTGTAGGTGGCCACAGTTACTATAGCTCCCCTGGAATTTCAATAGTGTCTTGTCCTTATGTGGTTGCAGTCCTCTGTGTTTCATACCACAGTGAAAATTAAAACAAATGTTTGGAAGCAGCAACTCTCAAACAGAAACATCTACAGCCTTCGTTCTGGATGTTTGTAGCTGACCATAAAAAGAAGAAAACTCAACAGAATTGACTGTGCCCCTTTGTGTTAAATAAATTATCTGCTTAGGTTTTACAGAAGAAGATATTAATCATAGCTTGAAGTTTTTCTCTTGTTATTTCATCTTGTTGCAAATGCTGAGTTTCCTCTACTACTCTTATTTTGAAGGGAAATGTTTGCAATTTATTGACCTAATCCCCAGTTAGATGAATCTGGTAGACAGATAAAACTTTCATAATGAAAAGGATTACAAATTAATACCAATAGATAATACTTTTATATATTGCATAAAGCATTCTACATGTTAAATGGAACATGGGGATATTATATAGGCTTATTTTTATTTCTGTTCTTCATTCAGCCAAACTGAATCAATAAATTGATTAGATACTATACACCTTGTCTTACAGTGTCAGGTTTTGTCTTTCACATTAGTTTTACCAGAACCTTAGCTGTAACTTCACTAACTCTTATTAAAATAAAGCAATGATATATAATGCATGTTAGGTGTTACATTTTAACTTTTCAGGAGAAAGTTAAATTGCAATTGTTAGGTGTTTTCCTATGATTTCTAAAATATAGTAAAAGATCTGGTTACCATAAGATCTTTTTTTTTTCCTTTTTCCTCTATAATGGTACCAATCTATTGCTCCTAATCCCTCTTTGTGGAAAATCTATGGGATTAAAAAAGCCCCATACTCTACAGTGTGAATGAAGTGTGTCCTATTTTTTTGGAACTTTGATGTAAGGATGTGGTGTACTCATTCATTAATAATTAAGTGAAGAAGTCCCCTTGGTAATTTGAAAAACGCTTCTTGATCCTTATTAATGATTGTCCAAGCTGCAGCCTTCCTGTTGTGGAATGGAATTGAGCAATTGTTAGGAAATATCAATGGAAATGAGTTTCTATGCTGCATGACACACAGCTTGTTCAAAGCGTGGTCACTGGAAAGTGGATCAGGGATAATTTGACTTGTGCAAAATATATTGGTGGCTTCTGGCAAAATTCTTGCGTTTGTATAAACAGAGAGGTGACGGGGACATGAGGTTCCATTTTCTTGGCACTTTGTTCAGTAGAAAAACCGAGTTGATATTGGCTCTTGGAGTGGAAAAAAACTTAACTTCCATAAGGATTTTTTTTCTATGCAAAATGAATAGCAATAGCCTTATTCAAAAGTGTTAAAAATAACTGTCTTTCTACAAGTTGAATGGTAATAATTTACATGGTTTGGTTACAAGGTGTTTCTCAGTACCCTTTCTTAAATGTGTGGATGGGATAGATGAAGGATTACTGTTTAAACTGTATCAGGTTTGATAACATGACAATGTTACTGTATTTTTATTCTATTAATGAATGAGTGAAAGAAGTTTCTAATGTGAAAATTTAGCAAAAAAGTCCAAAAGCAAAAATTGTGGCACAACAAGGATGCATTTAAAAAAAGAAAACAACAACCAACTTATTTCTAAATTGTGAGATGGACTGTATTGCATATAAAGTGAGGAAGGTATTGATTACTTATGCAGAGTACTAAAATACACCATCTCAAAAAACGAAGGGTATCCAACATCCTGCTTTGGGACTTGCAGATGTCACGTAGGACATGTGGCAGATCATGCTGGTCATGATCATCGGGGACTGACACACTGGCAACCTCATAGATGTGGAAAAATGGAAGCACATCGTTTCTTGAGGAACAGGGCCAAGCGTGAAGTCTTACTCAATGTAGAAGTCACTCATGGAACACAGCTTACCTCTTCAACTTTTAAAAACAGATGCTAACTTTTTCAGTGATTTTTATTAATTTCTTTTTGCAAGTTATGACAGAGTGGTGTGTTAACTTTTGTTATGACGTGAAGCATCTTGCCAATGAAAACTTACCTGGATGCTTATTGTGCTGTGTTGCAAGTGCTAAGAATAGCAGTAGTTTAGTGTTGTTCCAAGGGGATTTCTTCACATAAGCGATTTTCAAGTTCATTGAACACAGTAAGAAAAAAACAATTTGTGAGTTTAACTAGAGTGTAAATATCAGGAAGGACTCATAGCTACAGAATCTAAAGAAAGGAAAGGAAAAAAGGGAGTGGGGGAGAAAAGTCTGAGGTACAGGAAGTATTTTTTTTATTAGTGTCTGATTATGTTTTGTTGTTTCAAGCCAGAGAAATATTCTGATCAACATGAAATTTTTTATTCCTACTGAAATGTAGCAAAGTTATGATTTTGCATTTGTTAATCTCTCTCATTCATTTAGTAGACTGTGTATCAGGGAGAAACACTTCAGTACAGAGTTCCAAGTGCATGCACGTGGTCAGTATATACACATAGATATGTGTGTGTGATGATTTTTTTTAATCTGTATTATTGCTTTTCTGGAGTAATGGAATGGCTGGATTTTCATTAAGTCCTTGTTGACGGGATTTGGAAGAGTGAATTAAGTAGAAAGTATATGCCAGAGCTTAAGCTGAGCTCTTAATTATATTGCTTCTGTCAGTTGTGATTGACTCATAGAGTAGCTCATCTCCTACTTTGGTGCAAACTTCTAGTGTTTTCAGTCCTGACTTATGGAAAGGTTGCATAGCAATATAGTGAAATAGCAATGAAAAAACCCAACCCTGCTTCTCTTTACTGCTTGCTGTAATCTGTAGGACATGCTATAAAGGAGCTTAGGATCTTTTGGTTTTGCTCCCATTCTTATTGCTGATTCATATGGTAGAAGTAGGAAGATCACTAGGGTTGCTGTTTAAAGTATGTCTTACATTGATCAGTGAAGTAGTTGAGAAATAAAAAAATACTTAATACATCAATTTCTGGCTCAAATTTGATCAAATTATTTTGTTGTTTAGTGGGAATCAAGAACTGAAGGAGTCTATATAGATGATACTTTTTTTTTTTCCCCAGAAAAACTGGGATCTGTAAGATCCTTAATTTTGCAAGGAGGACAACCATTTTAAACAGTAAGCAGGACTTACATACTCCATGAAAAAAATATAAAAATACAGGTAGCTATTCTCAGATGGAGAGGTGAAACAATTTCTGCTGCAAAACTGATTGCTTACATTTTAAAGTGACAAAGATGATGATCAGGTCAGGCTACTAGGTATTCTCATTAAAATTTGCCTTTCTAAATAAAAACTATTTTTCAAGAGGGAGATGCAGCAGGTGGCTTCAAATACAGTGGTACTATTTTTATCCTGCTGATTCTGTGAAATGGATGGCATCTGAATTAAGGAAAGCTTACCAGTTTACCATTTTACCATTATCGTGTTTCTTTATTTTTCTACTTCACAGTTCAACTACATATATAGTAATAAATTGGTTCTCTTAGGTCAGGTACTATGGACGTCATGGGAAGAACTTTAAAAAGCCTCCAGTGGTTCTCAGCTAATATTAAAGTCAAAAAGGAAATCAGAGAACTGTGCCACAGTTAGTACATTTGTATATCCTGATTCTTATATATCTTCTGCCTTGAGAACTAACAATTCCTAATGTTTTCCTGGGGTTTTTTTTCCAACATTAAAAAAATATTTTTTCTTCAAACTTTTTTTTCAGTCCTATTTTATACATCTAGTTTGATAATGGGTGCAGCGTCTTATGGGGACAGACAGTTGGTTAAGCCAGCAGCCAAAACCAATCTCTCTTAGTCACTGGAAACATTGTGGAATGTGGGCTTTCTCCTTCTGCTGCTGCTTTCACAGCTCCAGCCTCCACATGGCCTCATGCCTGATCAGAAGCTCTTTGTTTGTGCATGTATGTGATTTATGTTGGTTGAGAGTGCAGGGGCTCATTTTACAAAACGGGGCTTGTTAAGTTCCTGTAGCACATCCTCAGTGATCCACATCTTGACAGGAGTTGTGTAGGAGAGGCAAGAGTAGGAGCGCTGAACAAGTTGGTGATAGACTACACTGACAATGTAGAAAGCTATAGGAGATAGATTTGTTGTCCTTCACTGTTATATAAAAATCATACATATTGGCTGTAATGGCAGGGCAGGGAATCAACCCCCTCCCTTAATTTGGGGCATATCGCTTCAATCGTACATACTTTTTCCTTCTGCACTGCCTGATACAAGAGCTGGTAGTGCTAATTGCTGTATTAACTGAAAGAAATATGAAAAGCTTTTGGTGATGTCTTTTGGTGTTCATGCACACAGTTGCCCTTTCTCTCTCTCTTTTTAGTGCCCTGAGGGTGACTGCTGTACAGTATAATTTCTTGATTTGGTGCATCGAGAGAGAGGATCTGACGTGCCACCCTGCACTTGTTTTTTCTCCACCCATTTGGCAGTGACAGAAACCAAACTGAGGTCATGTGAGGGCAGCCAGAAGAGCACGGCGGTGCCAGGAATCCAGTTACATTACACTGGGCTCCTTTCATGCCTTCTGTGTAAATAGGGGTCAACGCTGTACCAAATGTCATGGAATTAATTTGTGATTTTTATGGAGGCACATCTAAATGGCGTACACTGAGGAACCTCACCTAAACCTGGAGACACAGTGTGGTGTGCTTTTCAGGGCAGGTGGGAAGGGCTGACCACAGATGGTTGAATGAAGGTTCAAATGAAAGAGTACTGGTAAGAATGACTTTGTTCAAGGCAAAGCAATTATGGGCCCAACCCAAGAAAACCCTGCACCTATTGCTTGTATGACACAAGCCAGGTGATCTACCAGTGACACCTAAGTTTAACAGTCACACAAGGAGCTGTTGAAGGCATGTTCCCTAATAAAAAAACCCAACACCCTGAAGGGTTGAGGATGTCATCTTGTATGCTTCTGTTTGTGTTTTTGCACTTAGTTTATACTCTCTGGGCTGCCTCATCTCCTTTCCCTAGCATTGTTTAGGTTGAAGTATAGTTAATGAACCTGCAGTTTTATACTAACAGACCCAGCTACATACCAGGTGTTATGGGTCATGTGCAAAACCCCTGAGAACCCTGTTTTATTGACAAGTATTTATGGGGTGCAGCAGGACCTCAAACAAGAGTTGTACTGCATGATGTAACTTAGACACTGCCAGTGTGGATGTGACATTTGAAAGAAAAGCCTGCAATCATTTAGCAGGCTACATCCATACTAGTTGTGCTGGCCATTTTAGGTATTTGTAGAGATACAGAATTGAGGGAAACTTATAGAAAGCAACTGCATTCTTTCTGAGAATGTTTTATTAAATGTCACAAAAAACTTGTTTTGCCTTTCTGCATATTCTATCAACTTGCTATCTCACAGACTGATGCATACAATTCCAAGGCTGTCTTCTGCTGTGTTTCCAGTGAATACATTTTCAGTTTATTACAGATATTTTCTTAGTCCTTAAGTATATGATACTGTGTTTGGAGTGTTAAATTCCATTCCATCTGGATGTCCCATATGTTCAGCCTTCCTACTATTACAGTTTATTTTGTGGTCATCTTTCTTCACTATGTGGAGGAAAGGAAATGAGATACTAGTGAAGGATCCTTGCTGATAGCTCCACAGTCATGGGGACAGTTTGTACGGTTGTGTGCTGCTGAAGACCTTTTCTCTCATTCTTTGGGTAGCCCAGTGCAGGATTAATTGCAGTGTTCATGCAGCAGGGGAGGACCTAATTTAAAGGTTTCTTCCTGTCTCCTGATGTTTCAGCTCAAATTAAGAAATATCTAAAAGGATGAAAATGCAGTTAAAGGAAAATGAGGTAAAAGGTTTCTTACATGCTTGTAGTGGATGAACTACAGCACAAGTTAATGGGGAAGTTTCCCAGGCTGAAGTGTTTTGAAGTTGAAGAGAAGGCAAGCAGAGCATTCTGGATTTTCCTGGATGTATTAGTCAAGATACAAATAACTTCAGTTGTCTCAAAAAGGGGTCAGTAGATGAAATAATTGAGAAACAGGAAAAAAAGATGTTTGACATTGGTTTTCTTTGCTCAGTTAATTTTTGGGGCCTTTTTTTTTTTTGCTTACATTTACTTCTTGAGAGTTTAGAAGTGGCTTCCAAATATACTTGTTCTTAAACAAAAGCAGAGCTGAAAGCTAGAGAATCTATGTGGTTTGCTTTCTAAATCTTCCTTTGGAAAAGCATACCATTGCCTTTCAAGTTGTCTCCTCTCCTGTTGCCTGTGTGTTATGTCACGGTTAGTGGCTGGTAAGTAAAACTCTGACACTATTGCCTTTGGGTGAAACTTAAGCGAAATAAGTTTTCCAGATAAGTTATTTTTCTCTATGTAATACTATGCTTGTGCTTTTGTGCCGCAAAATGTTTTTCTCCGCTAGCTTGGATTCTTCCCATTGATGGTTTTAGCGGGAATTAATCACCTCTGGTTAACAGCCGAGACACACCTTCTTTGCTGTATAAATGCATCAATAGAATAAATTGTTGTGTGGTGTAGAGTTAGTCCTTTAGAAGATGAAGCCATTTAACCAATGTTGAGAATTTCCTTTTTTGTGCTTTTGCCTTTGTTCTAACAAACCTGTGATGGAAACAAACATTACTTGATCTCCTTCTATCCTTGACTTATTTTATGGTGATGAGAAATCTGCTATCAGGAGTGGTCAGGAAGCTTTCTGAGCCCCTCAGTTTGACAGAGGTCTGCTTTATTCAGTTTGTTCCATAACTCATTGCTATTGTGAAACATGCCCAATGCAATGCAACACAAAGAGCTTGTGGGGCAATTACATGCATAGTTGTTTTCCATAGTTGTGTTATCTTCCAGTAGATCAAGCCAAATGTAGTGAGTTTTGCCTGGAAGGCTGGAGTTAAGAGTCTGTGTGTTGCAGAGGTTCCTTTTGAGATTCTGTGTAAAGGCAACTGTTCCATGGGAAACAGCTAAAGCTGTTTAAATCAGTTTTATTGCTGGCACTCAATTGTAAAAGCTAAGTGCTTTCTTTTCTTCTCTTTTGTAACAATGTCCAGCTGGGCAGGGAAACTTACCCAATATTCATATTTTTATGATTTAAATGGTTGCTTTGTGCTGCTCATATGCCTTGTGCCTTGAAACCCTTCTAGGGTTGAGCAAAAGGTAAGAAGATACTTTTCTACCTGAGGTGGAATTGCAGTTGCTGAACCAAGTTAAAATTATGGGTGAATGCAAAAAGTCAAAACAAATTCAGTTCTCTGTGCATGGGTGCTGGGTTTTCTATCGTGTTTGCTGGGTGGTGGTTTTGTTTGGTGTTATGTGTGGAGTGTGGTTTTTTTTTTGTTTCTTTTCTTAATGTGGGACCCTGTTTAGCAACTGAGCTGTGACATGAAGACTTTTAAGATCATTCTAGTGTTTCCAAAGCTTCCACAGCCTTAAGCTACTGTCCTCCTTGGTAATGATTATCTACAAGTAAATAAAATGGGACCTTAAAAGAGCTGCTGGGTTTTTATGGATAAGGGAGAAAATAAGATTATCTGGTTGGCACATGCACTCTCACTTGCAAGTCATCTTTGTGATACCAGAGTACCTCCTTCATCCTGGAAGGAGGGGGTAGGCAAAGGCTGACTGACTGCAAAAGCACAGCTATGCAGCAGAAGGATCTTAGTGAGGCAGTGTCAGTTGCTTTTTATAGCCTTTCTCTTAGGGAGCCATCTGTATCTACTACAACTACATTTCCACATCTCTCAAAGAAATTTTCTAATCCTTATTTTCCTGATATGTGTTGACAGGAGGGATCAACTATTAGTATTCGTGCAAATCAGAGAAGTGTAACAGTAGGCAAAGGTAAAGGACTCATCAGAAACTATAGTTTATGGAAATAATGTAGTTCAAAGTGGCAATCAATTG
>BJBW01012080.1:0-51618 GCA_004320125.1 Scolopax mira
TATGAGGAGAGGCTGAGGGAACTGGGCATATTTAGTTTGGAGAAGAGGAGGCTGAGGGGAGACCTCATGGCCCTCTACAACTGCCTGAAAGGAAACTGTAGAGAGATGGGGGCTGGCCTCTTCTACCAAGGGAATAATAACAGGACCAGAGGAAATGGTATGAAGCTGTGGCAGGGGAGGTTTAGATTAGGTATTAGGAAGAATTACTTTACTGAAAGAGTGGTCAGGCACTGGAACAGCCTGCTCAAGGAGGTGGTGGAGTTGCCATCCCTGGAGGTATTTAAGAAACGTGTAGACGTGGCTCTTCAGGGCATGCTTTAGCGCCCAAGATTATTGGTCTGTGGTGGGTTGTTGGTGTGGGGTTGTGAGTGTGGGGTTTAGTTGGTGGGTGCTTTTTTTTGTGTGTGGTTTTTCTGGGTTTTATGGGTTTGGGTTTTGGTAGGTTGTTTTTTGAGGTTATTTTGTTTGTTTGTTTTTTAATGTGGTTGGACTCGATGATCTCAAAGGTCCCTTCCAACCACTAAGATTCTGTGATTCTGTGATTAGTCCCTAAGAACAGGAACATTTTTAATGTGGGAGTAAAGAAAAGAAATAATTTCATCTATATCAGCTCCCTGACACACACCTACACCTGAAAGTCACCTGCATAAGGCCCATGTAATTGAACTTTTGAGACTTAAGCATAGGGGAAATCTGGCTTCAAGAGAAGGCCAGATCTTGTGACAGTGGTGTAAGTCATACAGGAGCTGATAGGTCTGTTTGTCACCAAAAAAATACAAATAGCCTGTGGAGTGCTGGGATGATAGATTCATTGTTCTAATAATTGGATATTTCTTCAATGTATCTGATGTCATTACACAGATAGTGCATCTAATCTGCTGGGGACCTGGGAATTGGAGAAGTTAATTGGCAGTGAATGGCTAGTTTCCTTCAAGAATTTGGGCTCAAATGAATGATATACTCGAACTCCTTCAGGAAGCAGGAGTCTTGATGGTGACCTTCTACCACAATGAACAGCAATCCAACCTTTACCTTTTTCACATGTCAAACAATTTCAGCCAAACTTCACAAGAGTTTTAAATCTATCATGCAAATTAGATAAATATTGGTGGGTTGGTAGAGAAGGAAGACTATTAACCATGGGTTCACACTATGTTATACTCTAGAATATCAAGAAAGAGCAAACAATTTAAGAAAGCAGCAGTTCAGTCTTGCTCTCTATTAGACCCTGAATAATCCAGCTGTGAGATATGAACCTGTAAGAAGCCAGTTTTCATCAGTTCTGCTGCTTTCTTTAATTATGTAACTTTAAGTACACTCTGAAATAATTTCCTAGTTGGGCCTGGGTCTAGTAAGTATGGAATGATATCTTCCAAAGTAGATTAACAGTTTAACAGTCCTTTGTGAAGCCATCACTTGATAGCCCTGAATTAGGATACCAAGCAGTCTCAGTGATATTCATCTGAAGAAGAGTTCAGGGATTTTTTCACCTTGTAACAATGCTATCACTTTACACTTTTGTGTAGTGTTTGAGCACTCAGTCATAAATTGCATTGTGCCACTGCATAAACAAATTATTTAAGGAATCTCTTCTCCTAGATCACAGATGATAGGGTAAGGAGTAGTGGCTTCAGGTTGCACCAGGGGAGGTTCAGGTTAGATATCAGGAAATATTTATTTACTGAAAGGGTTGTCAGGAATTGGAATGGGCTGCCCGGGGAGGTGGTTGAGGGACCATCCCTGGAGGTATTCAAGAGACGAGTTGACATGGTGCTCGGCGATATGAATTAGTGTTGGATTGGTGTTGTTTTGGGTGTGGTGTGGCCTTTGGGTGGGTTTTTTTGTTTGTGGGTTTGTATTCTTTTTTTTTATTGTTTGGGTGCGTTTTTTGTTTGGTGGTGGTTTTTTTGGTTTTTTTCCATTGGTTGGACTAGATGATCTTAAAAGGTCCCTTCCAACCTAGGTGATTCTGTGAATTATTCATTTATCTAAATGAGAAAATAACCCTATTTATTTTCAGAAAAAAAAATATACTAATAGCTTAACTGCTATAGCTTTAGTAAACTATGTGCCCCATGTGAAACAAGAGCCCCAAGATTAGACTGAACCAGAATTTCTTTTACTATAAATGCCCAGTTTGTTAAATTTGTTATAAATTTGATTTACTATAAATGGTTGTATCTATGTATGATGGAAAACAAGCATATTCTTACATTTGTTCTATGTTGTAACATAGTTTTATCGTAACCTGCTAATGAATTTAATAGCCACTATGTAGTAAAAAAGCCTCCGGATTAACTGCTTAGAAATAAATCACCTTGCTAGCACTCATCTGTTGAGCCATATGGGTGACATAATTTATTGCTGCATGTCTGGTGACATGACTATCATCTTTTCCAAAGTCTGCTTTAGCTTTTGCACTCCATCGTTACATCACTTGTACATGAATGTTTAGTAGCTGTTTGCTTGCAAGTATACCATTTTTTAAACAAGACAAAACAAAGCAAACTTGTGTCTTACTACTGACTCTTGGAGAAAATACCTGGTTTTGTGTTAGTTAGCTATGTGATACAGTTTACACAACGTTAGCTGCAAAAGACTAAAAACTTTACTGACCTTAAAATACAAAAAAAAAGTGATATAAGTTAGAACTTGCTCTTAAGTAATTGGCCTAATTGGGCATTAGTGAAAAACTAGCCTGAGGAACCGAAAAGCTCCTTTTCAACAATCTTACTTGTCAGGTAAAGTTCCTTGAAATACAGTAACTTAAAGTTAAAATCATTTTACATTCTTGTGTGTAAGTAATATGTCAAAGATGTCATATTGGTTTCATAAGTTACATCAACATCTCTTGGCAAGACCTGCCTTTTTTTTTTCTTTCTGTGAAATCTGTAGGAGCTACTCTTAAGTAAAATCCCTCAAACTCTCTTTGTGCTTTTAAGGCCCAATTTGCAAGTAGGAATAAGGCATCTTGTGTATCTGTTTTGTACGCTGTGGCTTGTAACATTAGCACTGAGTTTATTCATATGTTTGGGCTTATCCAGAGCTGTTAATTCTGGTATTCACTACTGATTCAAAGCCATTTGACTTGTGGGAGAAAAAGGAGATGACAACCCATATTTTCCCTCTAGGGTTTCAAAACCGGAGTATATATATGAATATATGTAAGACAGCTATTTTTATTCCTATGTGTTTATTGCAGTCATGTACATAGTAGATACATCCATTGACTTCATAGCTAAATATATAGCCAAAAGTCGATCTGTCACCTTGTTCGATTAGATCTGTGTGAAATGGCTAGGCTTTATTTTGCAATAAAGGAACAAAATGAACAGTTTGCTTCTTTTGGTGATGGTGGTTATTGTCAAAAAACCTGATTTGTCTTAGAGTACTTTCTTTTTCTTTATGTTATTAGCAAGGCTTACGTTTTGTATTGTCTGTTCTTGTGATCTCCCCACAGTGTTAAATGTTATACCTACCTTGATCTGAGCTTGTGACTCATTTGATTTACTTTCAAAAAAGACATAGAAGAGAAGCAAAAATTAGGAACATACTCTTAAGCAAAAACATCTTTCAGATCATGAACTCATCACCTGTCCCAACCCATAAAATGTGGCCAGTAATGTATGGAGCTAGGTGAAATGGGTTCTTCCCTACCATGCCAGGCTACATCTTAAATTCATGACTTTCCCTGTCACCTGTTGCTTTATGGTAGGGTCATGTCTTCCAGCTTTCCAAGATTAAAAAGGAATAGATATATAAATATGTTAAACCTTTTCTTGTAGGGCAAAGAAAAGGGCCCCCACTTCTATTCTATGCTTTGGACATCTCTGGCCACCTGTAAATACTGAGTGGTGGTATAAATGTCAGTAAACCCTGTGGTGGTAGAAGCTGGTGTTACATGGTAACTTCTAATCACACATGTTTGACATTTAGATATAATCTGTCCACTACTGAGTGTTCTGGCTCATTTTGACTGAGGAAGCCTGCTTTTAAATTGGTGAAGCAAAAGCTTATGGCTTGAAAGTCGGTAATTACAGATGCTGGTAGGGAACCTGTTTAGCTGAAGTAGTTTAACATCGACACATTAATCTACAACAAAGGAGTCCAACAGCAGCATCAGGTACCACTTTCCCATATATAAGCACAGAAAATTTCCCCCTTCTCTTAAAATGCCTTTGATTGCAAAATACAGCACATGGCTTTGTCATACTAGCAAAGTCATTTTCTCATTACAAAGTGATCTCCAGTGTGACACAAATAGGCCTGCAAAGAAAAATCAAACCTAAAAATTATGATTTTTAGAGGAAGAAAGCATGTACTCCTCATCCAAATTGTCTACCTTTTCTCCTAGATAACATGTGGCAATAATAATATTGTTTTTCAAGTTGAATTACTGAGTAGCAAGACTTGGGGGGAAATTTGTGTAATTTTCTTGTAAAAATAGGAACTGTTCTCTGAGAAGCCTGAAGTTTCAGTTTCAGTCTGTTACAAGTTCTGCATTTTGATATCTTGAGGCTGAAATGTCTTTGGAATGGGTGAAGTTATGCCTGTGGGTGGGTGAATTGGAGCTCATCTCTCACAGTCTGTGGACTGACAGACCTGAGTATATTTTTCATAACCATAATTTTCTGGATCCTGGCCCTACAGTGCTACTGTGAGTGATGGAAAGGTTATGATTTTTCTAGTAAGTGTTGCCTTGCTACCAAAGGATAAGAATCCAGCAATATGAAGTATCAAAAACGACGTCTCCTAGAAGGTAACATCTAGCTAACCAGCAAATCTATCAACATTAAACACTAGAACTCTAAGCCATCTGTATTTTTTTAAGCTGTAGATCATCTTAATCCCCCCAAAAGAAGGGGGGAAAAAAAGCGCCTATAAAAGATTAGACATGAAAACTGAGTGAAATATCTGGCAAGTATTTATCCAACTTTGCCATAAAATTTACTGTGTGGATTCTCAAGAATCATTCAATTCATGTATTGTAGGACTAAAAGGAGCAACCATGCAGTCTCTAAATCCATCTGAACCCATTGCCTGAGTTTCACAGTGGTTTATAATTTATAAGAAAGTAGCTACTAAATTAATGGAAGAAAAACACAGAGGGAGAGAAAATATTACAACCACACAAAAGAACAGAAAATTTGAAAAAAATAGAAAAAAAAACAGAAAAAAGCTTTCATTTGTCATTATGACATACAGAGAGTCTGTGGGTGATTTCTTCCTCTCCCACAACAAGTTGTGATAGGTTTTTGTTTTATAAAAGCTTGAGAAACATGATTTTACTCCAGAGACTACAAACATTTTGTTGTCATCTAGTCTCCATTAACAAACTTTCACTCTGGTAAAAGTCCAAGTGCCACATCCATGGGCAACTGCTTTCCATCTAGACATGAGTCTCAGGCCCACTGACACTCTAGAACAGTGGATATTAGCTGACCAATTCCATAAAATAAATCCATACTGATAATGCTGCTCACAATTTCATTTTTGTCACTACCATTGCTTTCTGCTGTAGCACCAGTAGCAAAGGCTGTGCTGTGACTGTGATGGTTTGTTGGCCCAAGCTCTATTATCATACTGTTTGAAAATTAGAAAGCAGAATTTATTTCTGGAAATGATTTAATCTTGACAGAGAGCTTCTGATTCATGCACTCAGACATGGTAGCCAGGCAGACCAGTGTAACCCACACTAGTGTGCACAAACGCTGCTGCCAGCAGCAGACTGTGCTTCTGTCATCCCACTTGTTTCTTCTGCTTTAAAGTAAGAAAAATCTTGACTGTGGCTCGGGGCCATTTTCTGCTCTGGCTTGCCCAGTTTCTCATGTATTTGCCTCTGCTTCTCCTTCTGCAAATGTTTTACATTCTGAGCTGTAATTGTACAAAAGCATGGTTTTCCACACTCTTTTTGTTTAAAATGATGCTGCCATACTCAGATGCAAAGATGTTAGGATTTGCCTCAGTGCCTGAGCTGTCCTTTGAAGTACTCTACTGTAATAAATATGGGATCTCAAATCACAAGATTTATATCCATACATTATTTTTCCTTCCCATTCCCTTTTGCTAAAATTGGTTAAACTTGTGAAGTTTAATGGGGTAGGAAGTGGCCTACTGTCTCTTTTCTGTTTATCTGATAGGCAACTAGGGGTTGGTACAGTGAAATATCAAGAATTGAAGGTGGCCCATTGAGCCTGTGGTTAGCCTGCAATTAACTGAAGCAGGAGGGTTTATTTTTCTGTCTTGCATAAATATTTTAGCATTACCCTAGACTATTCCTTTCTAGCCTAAACAAATAACATGGTAATGACATCTCATTTAGGTGTGTTTGACTCGGGAGCTCTTCCTGATCAGAAATCACCCAATATAGCCTGTGGAGATAGCTGCTTCCACTATCAGTTTTCTCAGTTACATCTCACTCTTAATGATCTCAGAAGACACCCCCATGAGTTAGAGGTTATTAGATTATTCCTGTAGATGACTTTCATGAGTCCTATAATCCAGTTACGATTTGGGTTGATGGACCAGTTCTTTAACAATTTAGTAAATCTTTGCCAAGCCTTTCAAGGTGAATTCAAGAAAACAAGGTAGATTTTGTGAGCTATAGGCCCTGTGTCTCTGATCTGATCACTGTGGGTCAGGCATGTCCATCTGTCCCATAGAAGCAGCAAGTCCACTGAGAATTTGGGATAGTCCATCTCAGAACTGAAAAGCCTGGTTGCTCCAGTGACACTAGAAAAACCATTTAAAAGGCATTATCCAGACTTTTTGAATTATAAAAGCTTACATAGATTGAAGAGAGACTGCAGAAGTTAATAGGAGTCCCCCCCAAAAATATATATACTTGAGTCATCATCTGGCCATTTCTAGAACAAGTCACTCGTCATTCTTCCATATTCTAAATGAATAGTAGCTATGCTATATTTTTATATGATGTGATTTGTTAGGCTTGATTATAAAAACCTTTACATTATTAAAAAATGTAAATTGTAACTTTTTTCTTCATAGGCGGGAATTCTGAAGCTTAAATCTTGCATTTTGCTCATACTCAGTCTCTAGATGAGAGACTAACACTAGAAGCTAGTTCACACTGTTGCTTTTTTTTAGATTGTTTTGGATAGTACGTCTGAGACTGCATTGTCATACTCACCTAAAAATTTTTTTCACATGTAATACTATCCATAATTGTTTTAAAGAAATGAACAAGTCGTCACATGTACGTGTGCTCTTATTTTTGTTCAAGAGAGAGGTTTAGTGTGTGTATGACTAAAATAGAGCAGCTCCTCTCAACTTTCAGTAATATACTGTCCTAACTACCTACTTAAGAGAAACCCTTTTTAATATCTGATTCTCTTCTTGGTAAGAACATTGTAGGCTTAATGTAGCTCTCCCATATACATCAATTGCATGATGTAGCATATGAGTTCATTAAAAATAAATCTTGTTCTATATTTTATTTTTAATCCTGTATTTTAGCTTTAGGTCATATCCATTGTAAAGGCCTCATCAGCCTCAATGAGAGGATTATTTGTGATATTATCTTTCTAAACAGTATATGTATTATTATTTTATTTAATATGTATTATTATTTTATAAAATTATTTATTTATAGTTCCTTTGTGAATACATTAACAAAGTAAAGTGTTCGCAGAATAAACTGGTATTGCAATGGGAAAAAAACCAACCCTCCTTCAGTATTTTGAGGGCTGGATCTGTGCTATTAGTTTAAAAGTTTCAGCTTCATTAAAGCATTCACCCCATGTTGGTTTATGCTCTGCACCTCCCTTTCCTCTCTGCACCTTTGCCTGTCAACTAAAGATAACTAGAGTTTAAGGAATCGATCCAGAAGTTAGTTCTACTGTGTTCCTCTGTCTAGACATCAGTAATGTCCCTCACATCTTTCCTGCTACAGTCTTCTATACTCTGCTATTGTCAAGGCATATAAATTTTATTCTCCATTTCAAATTCTGTGAGCTCTATCTACATGTCATGAGTCATGAAGATGTTACTTCAGTCTGTCTGTGTCTCTCTCTCTTCCCCCTCTCTTCCCTCAGGTTTTAACTTACTCTATAATGGAAAGATTTTTGGGGTAAAATTTGAAGCATCTCTTACTCATTCTGCTTAATATTTTGAACATGTAAGTAAGTGGGAATAAAAAAGCCCTGTGTTGTCAGTCTTCCTTTCTCTGCAAGATTGTCCCTGTTATTTCTGTATTGTGCTTTAGACCTGTTTGTGATAGTTGAGTTTATATATGGTAAGACTTCAACTGTGTTGTGTATTGTTGTGACTGTGTATTTTGCGGTGATGAGATGAAGCTCCCACAACGAAATCTGAGGCATTCAGCTTGTTATGACTTTATTACTAAGTTTTTTCCAGCATGTAGAATATTGTTGCTTCATGGCTAGAAAGACTGGTTTTAGATTTAGTTGTTTGCAGTGTGGTTTTTTGAAGATATTCTTATGCACTTGGTAAAAAAATGTGTAAAATCCCTTTTAGAGACAACAGTTGAGGTCCAGACACTCTCGCACTAAAGCTGATGTACAGCTGGTCAGAAAGGCAAGTGTTTTGTGCATCTGTTCAATTACCTGGGTCGAAAGACAAGTGATAAGAACAATTTTACATCAAAGCTAATTACACAGCAAAGACATAGCAATGTAAAAATCTATTTAATTATGTATTTTGAATATATTATCAATCTGGTTTTTAATTGTGAAGTATTAAACACAAAATGGTACTCAGGTGATTCTTTCTACATAAGTTATGCTTAAAACAGAAATAAGTGGGTTGGCATTTTTTATAGAATATGATTTATTCCTCTGTCCCTCTTCCTTCCCACCCTGTCCCCTGTAGGGACAACCTACATTTAAGATTCTTCTTTTTATTTTATTATATAAAAAGATGAAGCTATCAAATACCTATGGGAATGTCTAATAACTGTGCTATGACATTATTTTATAAGACAACTTGTCAAACCTACAACCTAGGTAAGCTGCCACAGGGAAACTCTCATATCATCAACCAAGTAATGTTATTCTATCACCTCCACTGGGTGAAGACTCGGCCGTGGCATATGGCAGAGCTCTGCTTAGCATAGTATGAACTTTTAGGTTCCATAGAAAATTAAATTTTAATTTTTGTTTAATCTGCAATATTTGACTCGATCCCTTTGCATGATTAGCGTTAGTAATAACGCCTGGCAGCCAGAAGCAGCTCAGTCTTGCATTAAATCCATCCATGTTTTGAAAATTTCTTCGGAAGATGATTTCTAAAGGGTTTATTCATCTCCAAAGCTTTAATTTTTGTGGGGCTTTAGCTGTTTGATCTTGGCATAAATGCTTGATTCCACCCCCACAATGTCTTTTGCAGTTCTTTGGTTGACTCTTTGAAAATCAAGCTCTCATTGCCTTAAACAGAGAACACCATACACCTGGGACACCTTAAAATGATCCTCCTGTTGCTCGTTATCTGAGCAACAACAAAGAACAACCATTTCTTTCTGTTGCAAGGGATAGTTTACTGCTTGTAAACTTCTTGGAGAGTAAAAAAGCTCCACCTTCTATTGATCCTTCCATTTTAAAGGTCTAAGATGGAAGAGAATATTGTGCCATAAATTAATATATAATGCTATCACTGGGAATTTTTCAGGAAGAAGCAAATATCCCCATGAGGAAAAAGGTTCCTTTCAGAGTGTTAGTGGACTCCAGTAAACCAGCTTTTTGGGTTTGGATAACTGTCACAGGTGTTTCCACTTATGAGGAGCAAATAGGAATGTGTTTTGGAAGTAACCACTAGCAGGTGCCTTTTCTGTCAGGTCTGTTATCGTGAGAAGATATGCAAAAAGAACAGAGCAGATCCTTACTATTGAATACGTGTCTGCTATTCACTGAATGTGCAATGCTGCATGCACATTATTCATTTATGCATTGCCTCCCCTTTTGATTAGAAAGCATATAGGTTCAGCAACCCAGTCTTTGTCTTAGAAATCTTGGCAGTAAGGAAAGACTTTTTTTTGCTTCTTAAATGCAGAAATTGTATGTTTTCTAGCGTTTTAAAGTGAATGAGGGAAATGCACTGCAAATGGTGAATGGTAGCAAAGATGGCTGGTTCACAGGCTGGCTGTGGTACAAGTATCTTGACTCATTCTTTTTTTGTTTAAATTTGTTGTTTTGAAAAAAAAAAAAACAAGCTTTCTTTTCACAGCAGACAATGTGCTTGTTCAAACTTAAACCCTTCAAGACCAGAGAAGGATAACATTCGGTACAGCTTTTGTTAACTCCTGATTTCTTTCTTTTGAAGTAAAGAACTACTTTAGTGGTATATCTGAAAACAAAACAAGTGCTGTAAATGAATTTTTGTTACTTTTAATATTAGCAGTTTGGTTAAATCATTGAGGCTAATTCCTTCAAGGTTTTGATAAACATTAATTGTGTACCAGAAATCATCCAGAAGTACTTTTTCACCAGAATTTAAAATCTTCTTACAGAAATTTGAGAGCCCATGAGGCAGCACTTTAGCAGCTATTTTCAGTTTTCTCCCACTTCCTATATGTTTGTACTAACACCAAGCAAGTCCCATGACTAGTTTTTGCAGTAATTTTCTATAATGCCTCCATTGTTGCAAAAGTGTGCAAATTTTCTAATCCCTTTACAGCATAGGACTACAAGAGGCAACAGAAATTCAGTAACAATTCCTTTATAGCTGCTTCAGCCTTGGAAATTTAATCCCTTTTGTTGATACTGTGGTCTTTCATATTGGCTATAAATAAGAACCTAACTAGCTGTGTCTGAATGTAGTTGCAACCTACCAAAATGTTGGTGTTTCCCACATCTGTAGTCCATAGCCATTGTAGTTAAATCATTTAAGGAACAAAGTAGTAAAATATTTAAAAGTTGCCATGCACTAAGCATTTTCTGCAGGAATTCCAAATAAATAGTAAGCTACTAGAAGACATCACTTAAATGTAATGACGCAGTATTGCGTTTTTCTCTACAATAGCTTTTATAACAAGGTGTTGGCTCTACTGCATCACAGGGTGGGTTTTTTCTGAATTAATCACATGACTTTTGAAGGTCCAAACCTTGGATCATCACAGAATTGATCAGTCTGCATATAATGTAGGATCTAAGCATTGTAATATTAATTGCCAAAAGCTTGATTTGAATTTGGTTTAACATACAAAATTATAGAATACAAACTCAAGAGAAAATTTAAGTTTTTGGGAAGCCTGATCACAGATATATGTTTTTTCTTTGATGTTAAGCTGCCTTATAAGTAAACAGTTGTTCCTAATAGGAAAATAGGTCTGTAACTTTGCTTGCTGAATTAGATACAAAAGCAGGGCGACAATTCTGTTGTTTGTGATTTCTGGCTGCAGGAAAACTACTGGTGGCAGTGGGCTGGTTTTGACTGAATCTAGAACAGGTAATTGTTAGAACAGTCTAAAAATCCATTAAATATTATTTTCACATAAAGAAGTCCTCTAAAAATGTCTTTCTAGGGGAACAAAAAATTCTTTATGCATCCAATTTTGGTTTTAAGCTCAAACAGTTTTGGATCTTGTTATCTTTTTGTTGGCTGTATGAATAAGGAATCTACTGTCAGAGACCATCCTCATGTTAGTACTCTAGAATGTCATCAGTTTCCCTGATGACTTTCTTTGATAAATTAACAAATTTAATCTTGTTCCCATGTAATGTTTCTATATTTTTGAACATACTCTTTGCTGTCCCAGAGGCTTCAGCCACTCTGTGGGTTTTTTTCCCCCCATGTAATAACACCTTAACATCATGATTTTCTGCTTCAGTGATTGCTGTAAATGACATCTGTGAAAAATAGCTTAAAAAATGCAACAACAACGATATTCTAAGGAAGAATGTTGAGCCATTAGAATGTCAGTGATTTGGTAATACTTTGGTAAGAGTACACTCCTACTAAAAACTTATTAGCAATATTGTCTTGCCCAACTGTTGGATTCTTGGTATTGGGGTTGTTTTATCTGCCATTTGGTTTGGGACGCTGGTATCGTTCTCTACCTCACTGCATAGTTACATGGGTTAATTTGTTTATTTGTTACCATTTGCATAATGCTGCAAGTATCAGACATTCTATTAATAGTAGGAGTTATGATTTTCTCCTATTCTTAATTAGGGGATTTGGAACATGAATAAATAATTCCAGCAAAGGCTTCTATTATGGCAGCAGATTAAGCACTTTGTGTTTAGCATGCAAACAACATGCAAATGGATTTCAGAGGACTGTTTTCATCTTTGACATTTGAGTTAATTTAATTACAGTTGCTGCTCCATAGCACAGAGAGAAAACTTAATTTAGAAACTGAGTCCCTGCGACTCCAGGTGAGACAGTTTGTAATTCACCTACCTGCAAACAAGGAAAATGATCCCACTGTGGTAAGGGATTTAGCTGCTTATATGTAGCTGAACATTTTTAATTGTTTGTCTTACCACCATTGTTGAGATTGGAATGTGTCTGAGTTAGTCGTGCTGCTATATTTAGTCATTTTGTTCAGCATTTGGGACATCAACATCTGTAGTGCTCTGCAGCGTGGAGAAGCAGCTCAGGTAACCTGCCGGCTGGCTCTGAAGGTGTAGTGTGGGGAGGTATGCATTTTAATACAGCTAGGATTTTAAAGCCATCATTTCAGGGCAGTTAGTTGATGAATGAGGTTACATTACTTTATTTACTTCTATGCAAGTAAATAAGGATCTATACACCCTGGATGCCATTTAAATATAAAATTATGAATTAGCTCATCCAACATCCACTTGAATAACAATGGCTGGGCAAGGAGAAAATTAAAATTAACTTCTTGCAACCTTCTTCTCATTACCATAATCATGATTCTGCACCTTAAAGTGCATGAGGAGTATATGAGGCTTCTACTGGAACAAAAGAATTGCCTCAGGAAAATTATAGACCAGTTGAAATGTGCTTGTACTAAAATATGCCTCTTGAGACATACCGTCACTGATGTTGCTTCAGTTTCCAAATAAGTTGGATGTAGTTAAATCCACGTATGAAGTACTGCATTGGCTTTACCTCAAGATCATAATTACACTTATGATTACAGCATCATCCTCGCTCTGTTCCCTGTGTTGTTGCCTTTGCTTTTTGTGAAGCTCTCTAATGACTCCTTATGCAGGCCTTGAACAAAGAGATGTGATAAGTTGGAATTCTGCAGAATATTAAAGAGCCTTCCATCATCTCCCTTGAGTGTGTTGTATTAAAAGTTGAACCATCAGATAAAGGGGAGTGAGAAACGTGCTTGTCATGGAGCTGTTGTTACTTTCAATAGCCTTGTCTTTAAGACTAGTTTGAAAAGGGTGGGGCTGATCTCTGTCACATAGAAGTGACTGTAAATCATCAACTGCTATGGCCTACTTACTGATAAGAGAAATGCATTCTGCTACCCGACTGGATCTATTAATCAGCACCCTGGTACATGTTGGATCTGGCTGTCCATGAGCTAAATGAGATGCAGCTCTTCCAATCTGCAGGGTGTTAACATTTCCATTCTGAAGTGGGAAGAAACTGAGATCTTCAACATTTTTCATGAGAGTGAGTGAAAAAGCTACACTTTAAAATAGAAGAAAACCTGGGTAAGGAATTTACAACCTCTAACCAAGTAGATTTTAATCTGGATCACTCTTCTTCCAGGTAATTGATCTGGTAATGAGCCTATTGGTTTAGTTGGTTTTTTTCTTCTCCATGTTTTAACCCGCTTGCTGACAGAGAAAGGCTTTCTTACAAAAACCAAAAACTTCATCAGAACTATCATGTGTCTGTGAAGAGTCTGATTTTTATCAATACGTTGATCAACCCCCCTCTTTCTTTATTAAGTTCCCAAACTGTTCCACTTGGTTTTGCCTTATACATACAGCCATGAGAAAAGCAGCGCCGCCTCAATTTTTCACAGAAGAAATGTTGATGTCTTTTACTTGGAAAACCAGACTCTGAGATTTGTTCCTCCTTCTTCAAGATGATTACCATCTCTCAGTCACTGGTGCTGCTACATGTCATCACTTTTATCATACATTTTGAATGAGAGAAGTAGGGTTAGAGAGTGGATGGCCCAAAAGTAGAACAGCAGTGCAAAAAGTGGCTGCTTTCATCTCGTCCTTCTTCTATTCCTCCCAAAGCACACTGCAATTAGGACAGGAAAATGTCTGGTCCATCTGTCATGGAGGCCTGATTTATAAGTACAGTTTTGAAAATGAACATATTGTGCTTTTTATAGCTACTGTCAGCAACTAGCAGGACAGAACAACTTGTGCAGCTGGCATGGGAATCCAATGTCAGAGCTCAATTTAAGAAAACATTTTGCTGTCTTGGGCAACTGTCAGATGTAACAACTGAATTTCGCCTTGATTTAATCTTGCCTTTCCAAATTCACAGAGACACAACTGTCTGGTTGGAACACAAGTGGAGAAAATAGATCAGGAAGAGTAAATTAAAGAGCAACAGCACTGTGGAATGTATTCATGATACCATCAGTGAGAGGCAGCATGCTCTGCTGTGGGGTTTCTCAGCTGATAGGTTGATGTTTCTTCCCAAGACAATTGAGAGGATAATTTGGCAGAAAATGGTTTTCTTGACCCTTGAGATTCTTGAGACTTCAGACACTTATATTTGCTCTGAAAGCTTAAGAGAGCAAAACCAACCAAACAGAAAGAGTATAGATGCAAATATACCCAAGTGACTGGGGCATGCAGTGAAGATCTAGAAATGCATTTTGTCATTTGTAATTATTTCTCTTGATATTTTAGGTAAAAGTATTGGTTATTCTGTGTGGAAGAGAAGAAAGATGGAGTAGTAATTCTTTAAGTGTTGTGTTAACTTTTTCATTAGAACAAATGTATTATCCTGAACCTACAAAGCATTTAGTTAAACTGTCAGAACACATAAACAACCTGTACAGGATTCTTATTAATACATACTTTTTGCATGGTAAACTTGAATGGGATGTAAACTCTTACCTTATTTTCAAACAGGATTTTCTGTCTGAAAAAGGTGAGAAATGTCAGCCTTTGGGGTGGGATGCCAGACTGAAGCTGGAAGCTGTTTGGCATGGATTCTCTTCTTGGTGTGGTCAGAGTCCTTTGTGTACTGGTAGCATTAACTGGACATTTGCCCAATATATTGCATGTGTATTGTCAGCATTGGTTTCAAATGAGTGTGAGGGTGTCAATAGCACTCAGCTTGAGGCACCACTTCTTTTTTAGCATAATAAATGCATTTCAATTGCTAAAAATGGGCCCAAGAGTCAGAGAGAGATTATTTTTATTAAAAATAGCTTATAACAGAAACTTTTCGTCTGCTAGCAGACAAACAAATAACTGTCATAGATGATATGTAAGGAGATTGACAATATACTGCTTTGGAGTGGGAAAGGCAAGAAAATAGACAAAATTACCATTACAGAACAAAATTCTTATGTAGTCATGTCATGCCTCCTCTCTGACCCATTGCTTTTATCATGGATTTTTCTGACCTATAGTTCATAGTAGAAAGGCACCTCATTAGATTGTCAATGGTATGTGCTCAAAGATTGGAAAAAACATTGTCAAAAACACTTCACCTGCCTGCCCTCTCCTTTGAAGTATATCAGGAACTTAACTTCCACTCTAAAAGTAATTATCCTTTTATTTTAGCATCCTGAAATAATAGCTATCATCATACAAAAGTTTTTTATTAATGTCTCCCTCTTTATGCTCTGGATATTTTTGTTAAAAATATTTTGCATAAGTAGATGCTTAATATATCCGAAACCAAGACATATCTGAAGTACTCCCAGGCTAGAAATACAATAAAGGTATAGGTAATACTTTCTTCTCATTTTTCCATGCTGCCTTAAAACAGTATTTGCTGTGAAAACGCTTTTGCTTTGCTGAAACCTGGAAATGTCCAGCTTTTAGTGAATATTTCCCTTCATTTCAGTCATGCCAGGTTATCCAACCACCTGAACTTACACAAATTTCAAAGGCCCTGATCCTGAAGTTGTCATACATGACCTCTGTGCCCATGTGAGCAAACGTGGAATCAAAGTTTTCATCTCAAGAACTTTCAAGTTAAAATACTAATATGAAAATACTAAATACTAGAATTTCTAGGTTTTGAAACTTAGAAAATTTATTTTACATTTAAGTAGGTTGTGAAACATAATTTTTCACAAATGGGAGATATTGAAAAAACCTCAGTTTTTATACAATGAAGTGGTTTTTTCGACATAATACCCAATTGAAATAAAATATAAATGTCAGCATTTCAGAAGGAAATGCCTTAAACTAGTCAAAATGGAAGAGCCAATGTGTGTTTTGACACTTTGCCATCAAAACAGACATAGTACTCTGAAATGCTTCTGTTTTGTTCTTTCAGCCAGCTCAAGAAACAAAAATACATCTGGTTCCATGTCATAAATTTATAAATTTAGAATTATCCCTTTTTTCTCTTATTTCCAGAAGGAGTAATCAGTGACTGCTTGTCAAACCAATCCCAGAATGATTAGATTATCTCTTAATCTTACCAGATCTGTCTGATTAATTTTTTACAACTTTTTTTTTTAAGTCCATCTAACCCAAAAATGATACATTTCTTTTTGTTGATTTACTGCATACATTTAGTAGTTACTGTAACCTTTATCATCCAACACTGTTTTTTCCAGGTGTTTTAATCACTTTCTCTTTTGCCACTGTATTGTACTGTCAGCACAATTGTTTATATGTTAAGTTGTAGCCCCAATATCAAGTTAATCTATTTTCTCCTCTAGAAATATAGAAAGCCTTATGACTAAAAAGTTATGTAACTTAATGAGCAAGTATACTGATTGCCTTCAACCCTGGGTTTAGCCATGGGCGAAGCTGTTAACTATTCATCTGCATGTTCTTCATGATCATACTGCATTTGGCCTTCTTGTTGCTCTTTCTGTGTCTTTCAGGTGTCCTGGTCATGGGCAGCAAGTGTTGAAACAAGAAATAATCCCTGTCCCAAGGAGATTAAAAATGTGTTAATGAAGATAGAGATATCAGATGATTATTGGCAGGTGGCAAGTACAGAGAAGAATAAGGTGCTACTGGAAAGCACAGTAGGCAGTAGGTTCCATAACTGAGGTCCCAGCCATTCTCAATTGTGTTTTAGCTTCACACTGAACATTTTTTAGAAGCCTGTAAATGAATGATATACTAAGAACACATTCACAAATAATGTCTACTCTAGCAGAAAAATATATGGATTTGGTCTCAGGTCATTATTGCAATGTAAATAATTAAGAAGGTAACAATTTATCCATTCATATTTGACTATGGAAAGAAAGGTGAAACAGAAGATCACTTAAAATCGTTGGTATTGTGCATTTTATATTAAGGCAATGTGCATCTCCCCGTTTTTATCATTGTGCATGCGCAAGAGTACCTGTGTTAATAATACTGACAGGTAAATAATAACTGTAAGTTGTCCGAAGTTATGTTAGCTGGCCACAGAGGCTGCTGCTGTATCTGACTATGAAATGTCTCATGTGGACATGGGAAGTCTTTTTCACACTAGTGCAGTTGCTGTATTACCCAGGTGGAGCTGCATTGGCTACAGGTTACAGATACTCAAGCATATAAATTATGCAGCTATTTGTGTTCAGGAGTTTTTGCTGTTTCATATTTTGCCCTGCATTTTTGAGCTCTATGGTGCTTTATTGTGGTCTGGCAAGCTCACAAATTTGTTCATGGATTTCAAGAGGTTACCACTGGCACCTTGGTTTTTTTCCAGAGAAGGGTGTTTGGAGTTGCAAATAAAACAAAATGTTCAATTGGTTTATTAAGTGGAGGCAGCACATATTTGAAGAGCTGTTTTGACTGAAATCCTCAAAATAGTTGCCTTATTCTATTTAGGTAGTTTGGAATTGGAAAAGACAATGATTTGTGTTTTTCTTAAGCTTTTGTGTTGCCAGTTCTGCTTTTCCTGCTTACTGTTCTTGCAGTAATCCTTACAATAAGTAATTCTTACTCAATCCTCCCACAAACAGACGTTCACTGTTTAAATATAAGGTACTCCCTGCCCCAAGAAATTTACACTCAAAAGGCTGGGACAGACTGAAGGGGAAAAAAAGTACCCCCAAAACTGAGGAACAGCAGCTAGTGCAGGGCTCTAGCTGTTAAGCCAATATGGGATGCTCAAGGGTATTTATGTGTGAAAGTCACTGCATCATCAGCTAGGATGTGAATTTACAGCTTACTGGCTGCTCTACACTGAACTCCCAGGTGGGCAGTAAGTGTGAAGGTTTTAATTCCCCTGGAGCAGCTAGTGAGGAGTGTGTTGTAAATGAGTCAGGGAAAACTGCTTCTGGCATAGGATACAGCATCCTTGGGGCTGCTGTACCAGGTCACCTAATTCTGTGTCTGCCCACCTGTCTCCCTGCCTGTCCCACTGCAAGAACTGATCACCTGGGTACGCAGCTTTAGCTGAGCCATAACAAAAATCTGTTCCTTTGGGGTAGCTTGTGAGGTTATGCTCCCTTCCAGTCTGCCCTTACCCTAACTGCATAAACAGTAAAAGTGGTTCTGAAAGAGCTGCTCTTACAGTATGATATTTAAGAGTAAGTGCTAGTTTACCTTAAAGCACTGGGCTGTACTTTGCAATTCTCCTCAGCTGTCTGTACAACAAGGCTGGGGTTACATCTGGAGGCCATAACCATGGGAATCCTGACTGGGAATCACAACCCAAACTCGGCATAGAAATATTTTTCTCCAGTGATGGTCTTTTGCAAGTTCACTCTCAAGGAATCATTTGAAAATAGTATGTAACAATCAGAATACTGGTATTATAAATTGGCTGTGGCAAGTCTTTAGCAAATAGAAGACATATGTTATGGAATTAAAAATGTTTTCTAATTGTGAAATTATTTGTTTTGATACTGTGTATTCCCATTTATCTGGGAGCTATTTTCAGAAGCTTTGGTTATTTATAGTACAGTAATAAGATTTATTTTATTTCTGAAGAGTATATGACCATTTAGGGAGGAGCACAAAGAGATGAAAATTGTGTGTGTGTTTATGAACATGCACATTAAGAAGGAAAAAGATTACTTTAGTCAAATTTGGGATAAACTGCAAAGCTCATGCTGTTGAAATCTGTCACTCAGCTGTGCAGAAGGACAAAGCCTGCTGACTTCCCTATGCCTCCCTGTCCAGTGCCAAATGTCTCTAGGACCTGCCTCTGAAGGAAGGGGTAGGAAGCATTTGGGCATGTTGCTTTTTCCAACAAATGCTGAGCTACTGGTTATATTCTGAAGGATGGGTAGTTGCAAACCACTGATATCCTCTCCTTGTTGTAGCTATCCAATTGCCTGGGTGACCTGAGGGATTTACTGTCAGACCTGTAAAGATTTTGTATGGATCGAAGGCTTTTTAGTCTGGCCTTGTTTAATTTTCCTCTGTCCAGCTCTGTGATAATTTGTGTGGAGCAGATGTTGCTTTGCTGTTTGTGCTTGACTTTCAAGTTATATGCTCTTTATCTATCATTATATATAGATTATATAAAGAACATCTCAATTTTCTGCACAATAAGCTGTGTCAAAATTGTTGCAAGTGGCAGTGATGGTACATTTTGTTGTCTAAGGAGTTGCTTGGTGTTCTTCCAGCTTTTATCCCCTATACGTCCTGTTTGCATTTATCATCCTTTATGCCTTGTTTGGTATACTACTTCTGCAACCAGCAGCAAACCTTCAGCCGGATGAATCAGCATAGACTTCAAACGCAAGCGTTTTGGCACAATTTCTTTTCATGCATTCCAATTCTGTGAGTGAATTGCTATTTTAAGATAAACATTTTAACATTCTTAAATTTTACATTTGGAGTGACCGTTATCAAACAAAAGATTTGGCAGGGAGAAGTGCTAATTATGATTTCAGAACCGCTAGTTGTGATTTGACTTTCTTAATGTGAGCAGCAAATGCAGTTAAGGGAAAGCTCTTTCTGAGTAGAATAATGTTGTCTGCAGTATTCTTTCAGACTAGTTGTTATGAGAGCAGAGAATGCCTGCCTGCACTGCTGCTTTCCTTCTCTTCATTCCAAGGCTTTACATGCCTCATTTCTCCTACTTTAAATACCTAAAGCTGATGTGGAACCTGAATCTCAGGTTTAATTAAATGTAACAGTGCGTATAATCTCTATTCTAGGAATGGACAGCTGCTGTATCTCATAGGATGAAACTTGTACCAACCCAAATTGGTGCAGCCCCAGAGCACTGCAGAATTCACTGTGGTGCCAAAAATGGAAGAGCCACACTTAATTCTGTGCTTCTTCTGGGCTAAAGCATTCAGGCACCTCTGCAATGCACCAGTAAATGTTTCTGCTTCTCTACTTGTGTGTTTGTCTGGGTGTGTCTGAGTATCTAATGTTCTCCCTCTAAAAAACAGTTACTTGAAATTCTTAAAATCCAGCTGTTGTCTCTTAAATACTGCATTTAATAAGAGTAGTGAAAAAAGATTGTGCTGTTAGGTAGGTTCCTGTTTTACCACACAGTTAAAGATGGTGAAGATTGTCGGCTTTGTGAGTTCTTTTAATGAATTAATTTAATAACTGAGAAAACTATCTTCATTACCTGAAAAAAAAAAAAAAAGCATTAGTCTGGTAGTCTTTTAGCCACAGATATTTTAAAATTATTTAAGCTCTTATCTAAGAGTGTGATTACATTACTTTTTTCACTGCTCTCATCCTTTCTGCAGGAAGTCTGATGGAAATGAATCCTCCCAGCATACTGTCAGTAATTTCCCCAAGTAGACATTGTTTCTTTCAAGCAAATCAGACACTAAGTTTTAGATTTATCCACTACAATTGCGGTCAATTGGAATTCTTAACATTTGTAATCAAGTATGCTAATAGAAATTCAACATAGGAAGGACATGGACCTGTTGGAACAGGTGGTCCAGCAGAGGGCCACAAGGATGATCAGACAGATGGAGGACCTCTCCTAAGAAGCCTATGAAGACAGGCTGAGAGAGCTGGGGTTGTTCAGAGTCTCAGAAGAGAAGGCCTATAACGGCCTATAAATATCTGAAGGGAGCTACAGAAGAGCCGGAGAGGGACTGTTTATGAGAAAGTGTAGGGGCAGGTTTTAAATTGGAAGAGGGGAGATTTTGATTAGACACCAGAAAGAAATTCTTTACAGTGAGGGTGGTGAGGCTCTGGAACAAGTTGCCAGGGAAGTCATGGATTCCCCATCCCTGGAAGTGTTCAAGGCCAGGCTGGATGGGGCTTTGAGTAACCTGCTTCAGTGGGAGGTGTCCCTGCCCAGTGCAGGGGGGCTGGAACTTTAAGGTCCCTTCCAACTCAAACGATTCTATGATTCTATGAAATGTGTAGCTTTAGGTTGTACATTCCCACACAGTAGTACAATCCTAAGAAGATGTAGAAGAAACAGACAAATCCCAGTGCATGTAATACAAGTTTGCCATTATCTCAAAAACACCCCAAAACATAAATTTGACTGCTTTTCTGAGATAGTAGCTTCTTGATAAAAAGAGCTTTGTTATTTGTTTGATATTTTAAATGGAAATATAAGATGAATGATCAGGCAGTTTCTTTGTTACAGTTGCAACAGAGGAATAAGCAGGTCATAGTTCCAGAATGTGTGTGAACTTCCACAGCTGAAATAAGTTTGTTGGCATGTTTGTACCTGAACTGGAATCAGCCAGACTACTTCCTTCCTACACAAGGCTGGCATAGGCTCTTAATGCTGAATCTAGTGCCTAATGGTATTGCTGTGTGTACCAGTGATGGATGAAAAACAGAAAACGCTGTGCTATTTGCATACTTAATTGTTTGAGAATAAGTAAAGTACAGATTTGCTTTACAGATTTATTGAAGCCATGCTTGCATCTTTTAGAAGTTGTGCCAGCCGAAGAGGAGCTTGCTTGTCTTCCCCCTTGCCCTGGAATGTAGGGGTCAGGGCTCTTCACTTGGCTGCTCGCCGTCCCCTGAGCAATTTCAGGTGAAATGAGCAGGTTTGCAGGGAGCTGTACTGGGAAAGGTGGCGTTGCCAATCCAACCCCAGCTGAGCACTCTGAGACAGTGTGCAGAAGATTTAGGAAGGCAGCCTAGCCTGGACACAGGCTCTCTAAAAACCCTGGCTTGGTTTACAGTTTTGTGCAACTGTCCCTGGGACAGTGCCTGCCCATCCAGGGCATGTGCAGCCAGGGTTGTCACTGGAATCCTTTTTGCTAATGAAGTTGCATGCCTGTATTAGAAGGATTTATCTGAAGCTCACTTTGAAGATGGCTCTATGCAATTTCATTTCACAAAACAAGATGAATCTCATTCCCTTGCATGAGGAGAAAAGCATAATTCTGAAAACTCTCTATTCACAATAAGAGAGGCCTGTACACTGCAATTCTTTACTGAACACTGATTTAAAAACTACTTATTCATCTTTCAGTATTTTTTCAGTACAACCATTTTCTTTGGCCACGCAGGGCATGAGTTGTTTTGGGTTTCAGCTGCTACAATCATTTAAGCACCAACCAGGATGATTTCAGAAAAACAGGTTTTTACAAGAGTTTTAGTTTCTGTTCTCTCTCTCATATATTCTATTCTGTCTTTTTGAGAGATTCAGCAGAATTATAGGTGCTATGTCATGTCCAACACCAAAATAATTGTACTGCATTTGTGTTTCACTCTAGCATTTTGGGTCATTAATTCACAGTGTATATAGAGTTTCAGCAGGTACCTCCTGAAGACAGGATTGATACCAGAATGCTTCCCCCCCAAGAAAAACACCATTCCCATGCTGGTGAAAAAATGTGCATCCCAGATACTCATATGGTTCTCTGATAAATCTGATAGTAAATTGATCAGGTGAGCTGTAAAATATTTATAAGCACTCAGTGCTATAGGATGATTATGAATAAGAGATGCTGGCCATTCTTCATCTGATAGAAAGATGTCTCTGACCTACTGTGCAAGTTGGGCCCTTGAAAAAGGAGTTTTAAAGATATAATTTATTTCCTGTATATCTCTAGCATATCTGCTGTAATATTATTACTGAAAGGTTCCTACCATGAAGCTATGTCTTAAAGCACCTATCTTTCACTTTCTTTACATTTGGCAAGAAAGGAATGACTCCAGTTCTCCTATATTCAGGTATACTGTGTGATTTGTGACTTCATTGGAGAGGATCTCTAGTGAAAATTTCTGTTTTATACCTGCGTTTTCATTAATTTTATCCATCGAAAATAATTTTCACATCTGCTTGCATGCTGTCTGTGTCAAATGTCTTCATATATCCTAGATTTTATTTTTTTTTTTTAAATTATTTTTTGTCAGATTCCTTTATCTTTTAGTGCTTGCCCCAAACCAGTCCCATTTCAGGATTTTTCTTAAATTGCTACACTCCTGTCTATGCACCTCTGTCTTAGACCTCTATAGGCAAAGGGCAAGCTCATAGTTTCTAAGTACAGTTTATCCTGTTTCCATTTTCTGACTTTACTTTTATCGGGAAGCAAGCAACATACATGGATATTTTATGCTGTAACTTGAGTGAATCCTAAGGAGAAGGAGAATCCTTTTTGTTGTGTGTGCATTTTTCTAAAGCTTTATGCAACGTCTTTCCCTTTGATTTCCATCCCCCCCACATCCCCGTCTCCACAATGATCAGGTATCAGCTGTAAGTCAGCATTGTCAACAAGTTTAAGGTAGATACTGGATGTAGAATTTGTAGACTGAAATAATAAGTGATACTTTATGTTATTTTTGTATGAATTAGGCAATGATTTGGATTTCAATTGATTTTGAATATGGTTACTTTTTACCACAGTGGGAAGGGGAACAACAAGGTACAGTGCATAAGCATAGTCTTGTCTGTGTCCTGGGAAGAACAGGCAATGGTCACATTTTTAAATTGTGTTTTATGGTGAAGCATGCATCAGGAATAAGATGTTTACAAATGAATTTTCATGAAAAATTAAAAGCAAATGGCAAATTGAGGGGCGAGAGTTCAAATTCATTTATGTGCTGAGGCAGATCAGTGTTGAGCAGACAGTTAAGGCAGCTTATTCTGTTAGTTCAGTCTGCAGTTATTTAACAATGTTAATGACAGGTTGCTGGTGTTTAGGTCTATGTAAAAAAGAGTACTGTTTTTGCTTACAACTATAATTTTTTAAAAATAAAACTGCAGGTTTCTGAACTTCATGATTTTTTAAACTATTTTTTGTATACATTTTTAATAGTGCCTTTCATCCCTTATAAATGGTGGTAATACCTGTGTTCTAGTTTCTTGTAGAATTTGATGGAGATACTTAAAGTGGGTCATTGTTTGCACAGTCTCATAGGGATTCTGCCTGGGTTACAGTGAGGTAAATATAAATATTTACTTCAAACTTTAACAACATGACTGCAAGGCTTGAAAAACCCAAATAGAATGAAGGCTTGTTAGGGAGTTTTGATACGATGAAGAACTCCTTTATCAATCTTTTGTCTCTGGAAAACCTTGGAAAGAGGCTCAAATATGACATTTAATTTTGTGTCTAGTGCAACAACTACATATGTCACTTATCACCTTTGTGGATTATCCAAGTGAAGATAAAAACATTCACAAACACTTTCAATTTACAAGTAGTCTTAAAGGACAACAGGACTGGGAACCCAGTCATCACTGAGTTTTTTTTAAAAAAAACAGCTCCCCAGTCTTTTCAAATTGCAGACTATATTGTTTTCTTGGCACATATTACATCCCAGACATACCTGGCTGGATTTTCTAAGGAATATCTTGTTACATCAGAAATAATATTTCTGTGAAATATTGGTGAGAAACTCAATATTTTTGTAACCTTGGCCATGTCAATAGATCCCTTTCCCTCATATTAAGTATATAAGGCTGCAAAGTTTATATACTTTTTAATGTATACATTAATTTATCCCTGTTTTAATGTTTTGCTTTGATATTAAAATTTCACATTCTTTTCATACGACTTTAATCAATGACTGTTGATTAAATATTCACTAATTAATTAGTGAATATTGGCAAAGAAATATGAGAAAACATGAGAAAAAAGTCCAAGTAAGGAAGCTGAGTTTTGTTTTGTTTGTCTCTTCCTGTGATGCAGACCCACGCTAGCCATTTCAGGCATGGTTAACCAGCAGTCTTCTAGCTGCTGCCAGCTGCAGTAGTTGACAAGGGAATAGTGGATGTCAAGTCCCCAGGATCAGCAGTTAGACAGTCTATCTACAAAAAGTCAGTAAAGTACTCAAAAAAAAAAAAAAAAAAAAAAGGCAATAATTTCCATTGGGTATTTTGTTCAAATGGGACCAGAATGTTTCTCTAGATGTTTGTGGATTATCCAAGTGAAGATAATATCTTGTTCTGCATAAGTGAATTTAGGGATATTCCTTTCTAAGTGAAATCAGCACTAGGAAGCTTTGCAAAAAAAGAGTCATAACTATTTGTTTTTTAATGAAATTAATACTGGAATCTAGTGGAAATGGATCATTTTTCTATTATTTAAACCATGTAAAATTGATATGAATTATTGAATATGGCAAACAGAGTTAACATTTCTTTTTCTTCAAACTGTGCAGTAAGACACAAGAATGAAAAGAAAAAATCTGGACATTTACTGAAACAAAAGTATGATAAAAGCAAGCTAACTGCTACCTCAAAATGTGGTAAAATTAAGATTTAAAAGTCCTGTATAAAAGTTTAAAATATTGGTATGGCCTATTCATTGTATTTCCTCTTTGCACAAGCCTTGGTACATGCTTTTGAAGTGTGACTCACGTGTCATGGAACCCAGTTGGATCCTTTCTTGTACACGACAGGTTCTTTCGTGGGCAGTAGACCAGGTCCTGGTTCCCTGTAGCTTTGTGCCTCCTGTTTAGTCTCATCTACTTTGGAAACCTTGAAGCTTTTCTTTCATTTGGGGCATTCATAATGTCTCTCTTTCATGTCAATTTACTAAGGCTAAATACTGTACCTGAGATCATACTTTAGGCATTCCTTTATGGAGATAGAAATTTGGGTCCATTTCTTCTCACCAGCATCTCTATTTTGATATTGAAAGATTATACCTTTCTGTCAAACTTCCAACTAGGGCTTCTTAAAAATTATCAGCATGTTCTCAGACACACACGCAACGACACCACTTTCATTGCTTATGGAAAGGAGAAAAAAGTAGAAATTACACCACCCTGTTACATATGCATGCTAAATAAAATTTATGCCATTGTCAACATAAAATTATTCTCTCAGTTATTGTTCAATTAAATTTTAAACTTGACATCCATAGCTTGACATCCATAGCCAAACTGTGCTTCTGTTTACTATGTCTTTGCCATTGGGACACTGAATTTTTATTTATCATGATCTTGGATCTCTTTCACCAACACTTCTTGTTGTCTGCAACCTTCTCAAAGCTGTAGACAGATGTTGGGTTCTGTTCTCAGTAACATTAATCAGGAATCTTGAAACGGAAAGAAAGTGAAATTTAGAGAGTGAAGGGGGGGGATAAAAGTTTGTCTCGATTTTGGGATTTAAAAAAATGTATACTTGATTGTTTTTTATGGGAAGTAAAAGCAAAATGCCCCAGAACTCCCCAAAATCCCACTCTCAATTTGTGAGCTGTCTGCTCAGCAAATGTTTTATAATATTCCTTGTTGCCTGCAGATGAAAAGGCTCAGATACCAATAAGAATTTCTCAAAAGAGAATGAAATGTTTCTAGTAAAATTACAACTTTCCTTTAAATTTCTATTTTGGGAAAAAAGGGATAATTCTAATGAGAAATTATTGAGTCACTTTATTCAGCATCTAGGGAATATAGGCCTATAATGTTTCTATAATGTGAAACTGCGTCCTTAAAATTGAACTGTGTAATCTGTATTAAGGCAACTCAGAAGAGAAAGGATCAATACTTCTACAACGATTTTCACCCCTAATGCTTGTTGTCTTAGTTTCCCTGTGTATATTACAGTCACAGGCTGGATGGACAGGCTGCAGAAAGAAGAATGTGACTGTAACAATACAAGGTCTTGGAGTTTAGCAAGTTACACAGAGATTGAGTTTTTGCTCTGTATGCATTAAGTAAATATAGTATTTTTGGGCTCATTTCCTACCTGCAAAATAATATTTAATATTTTGCCTCAAAGTAGCAATGACAAGGTAAATGAAAAAGGTAAGGAAAAAAAAAGAACAAAAGACTCTTGGCTCTTCTGGTAATGGGAGCAGCTGGAATTCTCTGAGAAAGAACCATGTCAGGAGGATGGTTATCAGCAGCAGAGTCTTTCCCCTACTTGTATCTTACCTTTTCCCAAGCTGAATCTAATTCTGTTTCTCAACAATCTTTCCTTCCTGATCAACTCCTTTTGTTTCAAATGTTTCTGAAGAGACAAGCTCCAATTTTTCTAGAGGCAAAATAAATGCAAACAGCCAATTACTTCTTGGCCCACCCATCTAATGAGTATAGGAAGTGGCCAAATAGATTTTGATAGTATCCCATGCAGTATTGTTTCTCTATCAGAATCCCCACCAGCTTGCTATACTGCTGTTATTATTTACTGTTTGCTTCCCTTATCTGTGCTGCATTCAAGACAAGTCATCCTGAGTGTATATTTTCAAGTAATATTTTGTGACAAGCTGTATGAAGTGTTCTCCAGAAGTACAGACACAATTGCATTTATTGTTTTGTCTGTTATGCTGAATTTTCTTATTCTATTTTTTAAGGGGGGGGTGAAGTCATCCTTTTAGGTACGATGCCATGTTCATCAGCTGAACCTGTGAACTGGATTTTACATGCTACCGCTTATCTTTTTGATACTGCTTTTCATTATTTTTCTGAAAAAAGATGCAGAAAAGGAACAAGGACAACTGTGCGTCACCATTGCTCTAAATGTCATGTAATGGCAGACAAATGCAGAAAACATGTACCTATACATAACTATTACAGCACTCTATGGGACATGAAAAGCATCACAAAAACAGATGTTTAGGAAAAGAGGACACTTAACTAATTTGAAAATTAAATCAAAATCTGATGTGTTTTTTTCTGTGTGACATGTAGTGACCACAATCTCAGATTTTACAGGGCACGCCAAGTCTGGGAGAAATAACTAAATGAGGTTGGGAATATGAGTGAGGAGGTTCTGTCCCAGTTAGAACAGAAAATCTGGGTAGCCTGTTAAATTCCTGTGCCTTGTAGCATCACAGGGGCTTGGGTAATGCTCTCCAGCCTTTTGGTATGTTTTCCCAGTGATTAATCCTGCACTGACAGGGATTTAGCCTTTTCAGTGCATGGGCTGCTTGGCTGTCAAGGACATCTCTGTGACTTTTACTGTTCAAAAAGGGTAAAGGTATATGTGAAATCGTTCATAATTTCCATCACATTGTTCACAAGGCTAAGTACTTTATTGGAAGCCAGGTTCTTCATCATCTCTCTTACAGATCATGAAGGAAAAGAGAGGTTTCTATGGTCTGAAAAATAATGTATTTACCTATTTGAGGTGAAAACAAATGAGGCACTGGAATTGAATGCCTTTGGTTTTGTTATTTACTCCAGCTGTAACACATATTATGGAATTCATTTTGATTCAGATCCTAACTTCATTACCCAAAAAATCTTTTTAATTACAGAAAACATCACTTTACAGAAAACTTACATCTTTTTGTATGTGAAACATAATAAAAGTTTTTCCTGACTGCAAATCAAAAGACATTTCTGGCCATTGATCTGTATTGGAAACGTTTTCCCTATCTAGAACAGAAAAGAGTTCAGTTTCTCTAAAATGAAAGGAAATATAAAAGTTATGTTAACTAGAGAGAAGTAATTTGTTTCAATAAGGACTTGATTTATATTTCTGACATATTGTGAGTGTGAAGCAGTGTCTGTGGCTATTGCATCAAAATGCAGGTGCAAAGTGGATGAGTATATACTCAGATCTTAATTCCTCTTCCTAACATGGGAAAACTTCAGGTTTTAGCTTTTTTTCATAATGAAAAGAAAGTGCATTTGATTCTCTTCAGTGTGTATATGACTGTCTGCATTCTAATAACTCTTTGACCTGTTGGCAGACTTCTGGTAAGCTTAAGCTGCTGAATGATCTTAAAGATATTAAATACCTGCATCATACAAAATTAGTTGATTAGAAGAGGATGCCTTCTGTATTTTAATTGAGTAATGTGATTGCCTATTTCTCAGAGAGTCTAGACATTGTCTTTAAGAGGAAGACTACAATGTGAGATGACGCTCTATTTGTTAGAGATCAGAAAATCTAAATGGAAGAGAGCTACAAAGTATGCCTGCTTTCCATACGAAGTATGGAAAAGTCTCACCAGAAGTCTGTATATTAGTAGAGATTAGAATCCTAATGCTGGAGGCCTCCAAACTGAAGACTACACAGTCTCTTCAAGACATCTGGTCTAGTGCTCCATTTCTTTACCAGCTTTGTAGATGTTGCATTTTTTCTTTTATGGTCTTTTTACTCTGTACACCCTTCATAAATTTTTAAAGGTAGTGGTGTCAGATCTTTAAACACTTTAGTATGGAGTTTGCCAGACCCAGGTGCTTTGAAAACTTTACAAAGAAAAAGACTGAATAGAACTATACCCAATTCCCTTCATCATTCCCTTACAACACATCATTTATTTCTGAAGAGGGAGGTCAAATATCAGAAAATATATTAAGAAATCCAACGCTTAAAATAAGGGATCTCAATTGAAAATGGTTCCTATGGGAATTGTCAAACTGACTGATCTTCAAGGTCTTAGTATTTTTTTGTCCCTTGTAACTGTAGATGGTTCAGTCAGCTTCTTTGAAGATGGAGAGCTTAAGACTTGTAGGATCTATTGGTCCCTGCAGACCATAAAGGTAAATCCGGTCTGGTTGAGTTAGTGAGGCATTCATAATTCATTTTTTGAATTCATTTCATAATTCAAAGATTCATAATTCAAAGATTCATAATGCCTGGGAGGAAAAAGGAATAAACTCCTGGGATTGTTTAAGTCTCATCCAGAAGTCTGGAGCTGCAGACATGAAGCATAGCAAAGGTAAATTGGAGTTCTCAAAATTGAGACCAGATCATTTTGCTTGAAGTGGAAATGTTCTAAGTGGAAGTATTTAGGTTCTTCTGAAGTATTGAGGGGATAATGCTCATTTTCCTTGCCTTGTAGAGAGCTGCTTGTATCTGTGTATTATAATCTGTTGCAGTCACCAAACTTAAGTGAGCTGTAGATGAATGTTGAAAACGCTTGAATGATGAAGAAGTTACAATTTTAAATCTTCCAGTGGATGGTCACTCATGCTGACAGTGAAAAGTTAAATAGTGTGCCACAGTATATAGCATATATAGTGAATTGTCGGAATGAAATATACCTGCTGATGCATCTGGTTATATGGTGAGATTTTCAACTTTAAAGTCAGACAAGGGCACAAAAAGAACTATGCTTAATGTAAAGGTAAGACATAAGCATAATAATTCTGAGTGGACTCCATGTTTGGTATATGTATAATTGGTGCTCTGTAAGGCAGATGTTTTCCAATCAAATTATTTTGCAATCAAATACTTCTGTCAATGTCGTGTCATTTTGGTTTTGTACACCCAAGGAGCACAGAATGCAATTTTAAGCAAAATTGGTTATAATACATGCAAAGCATCCATGTTGGAATGCATTCTCCATTAGAAATCAAATTACATTTTGGGGATCTAAAGTGATAATATTTGAAAGACTCCTTACAGGAGTGAAAATTATATTCTCCAATGCTTTTCACTTGTGTTCATGCTGCCTTGCAATTCAGTCAGGAGGCTGGCAGAGGAAGCATAAGTAATTGTGAAGGTAGTGATCACCTTGAAAACTGATCCTTACTTTGCCTCCCTTGCAAAGATGTATGAGTGATGAGTAACTGACAAATTAGCCCCTAGCAGATTTTGCTTCTTGGGAAGATCATGCAGTTGTAATACCTGCTGTTACCATTGTCAGAAAAATGTAGGAATTCTGGAAGTGCAGGAGGCTACTAAAAAGAAAACATTCAATAACTTTTTCAGAATTAATTCTAGTTTTATCATTAAAGTGAAGCAGGAAGAACATTTTCAGCAAGGAGCTGGACTTCTTAAAACTAAAATGGAACTAGATTCCTGATCATGATATTGAGGGGCATTATTTAAAATAAGAGTCTGAAAGGAAGCTGAGAAATGCTGGGAATACTTAGATCAGATAATATCAAATGTTGGTGATGTCAGCAACAGAAAGCTGGAGTGGTACCTCAAAACCTAGATTTCATTGGGAAAGCTAGGAAGGTTTTAAGTGTCTCCCCTAAGTCTCTTCTTCTTCCCCACAGTGATGGCAGCTTGCAGCAGGATCTCTGGCTGTAGTACAGCTCCTCTGAAGCTGCAGTGATGTTTTGGCACTGTGTAGTACTCAGGCAAAAAAAAAAAAAAGGATTTTCCTTGGCTGCAGTCCTATGCTGGGGGCCCACCTGCATCCCCTGGGGTGGTGTGGAGGAAGGAGAGCTGGGGGAAGGTGTCTGTGAAGTCCCCTCTCCCTTTTTGTCTGAACGCACAGGGGTTGTTCCTGCTGGAAGTAAGCCAAGCCAGGAGAGAAGCAGATGGAATTTAGAAGCAATCTCTAGGAAGGAAGCTATTGTAAATAGCTCTTTGTCTACTGCCAAAACTTGAAAATGCAAACTTTACCTGCAAAAAGTTTAGCTTTGTCAGAAAGCAAAGCAAAACAAAAAAAACCAGTCTTTTTCTACTTGGAAGTTATTTGGTTTGAGGTCTGTCAATAGCTGTTGCAAAATCTTCATGCTACTGGTCTGGAGAAGATCCTTCTTTATGCACAGGCTGTTAAAACATCGTCTGTTACATGGGCATTTGGGGATCTCCTACTTTTCTTTTAAATATTTAGTATTAGTTGCAGTCAGAAACAGCATACTGAAAGAAACAGTACAGAGCCTTGAGATCTAGTTTAGCTGTTCTTAAATTTCAGCAAATGAATAGCTATTTTTGCAATTTGTCTAATGAGCAACACAGGGCAAAGAATGCTTTGCCTTTTTTTAGAGATACTGTGGGGTTTTCCAAGGAGAGCACAGAGCACTCTTTCCCAAGTGGCAAATTACCTAATTTTGGTAAATTGCCTCCTTTCCAAGTTGTACAAGCAACTCTCTTTTATAGCTCTATAAGGAGATACTGTCAGGTAGTTACATATAGTGCAGAAAATATATTATGATGCCAGTTGCTCCCAGGTTAAAAAAAAGAACTAAACTTTTTTCCCTTTTTAAAAACAAGTAATTTCATTAATATTTTTCCAAGCCAATGAGCAAGCAAAGAATATCTCCCTGCATACCAGATTCAGGCACAGCTCATCCTTGGTATTTATTTCAAGCAGAAACATTAACAGCTTTTATTATATGTGTTTCTGATCTACTTGGTGAAGCCAGAGCTAATTTAGTTGATTTTACTTCCTCTGAAGTAGCTATTGTAAAGCTTATTTTGGAAGAAGTTATGAAGGGAGATATCTTTGCATTGGAAAAGGAAACAAGGAAAAGGTTTTTTTGCAATAAAGTGCTAACTCTTTTGTGTAACCTGTTTTATTTGTTGTTTTTCTTTTGTGTGGTGGTTATGGTATCTTAATCTTAAGAAGAGGTGGAAGCTAATTTTCGTTTATGTGCAGAAGATGGAGGGGAATCTACTTGTCCAGAATGTTTCTGAAAGGTGATATTCTAGATATGCTCATACTTAATGATCTGATTTTTGAGAGAGATTGCTGTGAAATGCAGGTGGTTGATATGAGTGTTGTATATAAAGAAAATACTTGCCAACTAATAGACATTCTCAGGAAAAACTAGGATTGTGTAAGTAGGAGGGTAAGGCTTGTACAGAACAGGACCCAGCTATCTAATTCTACCAAATACAAACTGCATCATTCTACCTCATCCTCCAAATCTGTTAAAAGTACAGGTATAAAGATGAGCATTTTAGTGTGAAATGCTCCTGGACTTCTGTAGGAATCAGATCTGGATTCAAAGCTGTATTAGCTGTATAAAAATCACATAGTGTGTATCTCAAATAATTGCATAATTTTGACATTGTAATATTGCCCTTTTACTGTAATTCTGTCATTTTCCATGGATGTCAATTGGTATTAATGGCACTATTAAATGCTATTGCTTGTGAGATAATTAATGATTTCTGAAGTGTGTGGTCATACTTCATGAAGACAATTTTTTTATGCAGCTGTGTTTGAATTCATGCTTTGTTACCTTTATTGTTATTGATTGCTATTTTATACCAGAGCTGTAGTTTGGAATCAAAATAAGCATGCTTTAATTTAAACTGAACTGGAGCCTGGTACTAGCAGTATTTTTGTCCTTTCCAGAGATGCAAACTTGCAAAGGGCTGCTGTGTAGTTAATCCATTCAAGTTTGCATGGGAGATACTACATGTATCATCTCGAAAGTATTACGTAAAACGAGTACCTGCAAGAACCGAGTAACTATTAATATGTACAAAAATGTTCCCCATGAGTAATATACTATTTGTGGATCTCTGGAGATTATTTATTTTAATGCAGCTTGAATGTAATATTTCCATTTGCAAACAAATTTGATCAAATACAATAAACATAGTGCTGCAGTCTTAATGTAATTCTATTACCTATAAGCCAGTACATAAAACAGTAATGCAGATGTCTAACAAAAGGTAGAGTGGCTTCTTCAGATTTGCTGATAAATATCATGCAAGTCTAATAATCAAGTACAAAAGTAAGAGACAGTAATATCCTTAGTCTTGTCAAATGGAATATAGATGAAGGTTGATGCTTTGAGTAAAAATGCATTCTAGATTTAGTGTACGGAATAATGATGTAAAGCTGAAATTAAAAAACTAATAAAAATGGCCTTTGATAGTCCAGTATATGGCATATCTTGGGAAATACAAACTGCTCTGAAATAAAGATCAGGCAGAACTAGATCTGCCATTTATTTGGTTTGGGTTTTTGTCTTACTGTACCTTTATTTAATCCAAGCAGGGGCCAGGGCACAAGCAGCTACTAGATGACAGCTACTGAAACAGTGAAGGTAACAGGCTGAGGAGAAACTCACCCTTTTTTTTCTGCTGATTTTTTCACCTTGGGTTTAATCACGGAAGTGTAAAACTTTTAATCTCTAAAATGGAAATGCTATCAGATAGCTTGGGAAAGTGTTGGAAAAGAGAAGGATTTTATCACAGCTGTAAAGTTACCAAATGCTTTTATTTCTGCACGGTGCAGTTGGTGGCATAACTTTTTAGCCAGTACAATGCAAGTCATGTATACTGATGGTTTTGAAGAGAATGCAAGACAGCACAGGTAAGACTGTACTAATTCTGAGCTATGTCTGCCACTGAAGGGGGCCCAAAGAAAGTTGTCAGATATGCATTTCAAGAATATTAGAATAAATAAGTGTGTGTGAGGAGCATTTATGGAAAAAAACCTCCACCCAACCTGTAAGAAGAAATTGAGTCCATTGTCTCTACTGTTTCAGTGAAGGGATTAGAAGCTTTCTACCTTTTGATTAGAAGAAAATTAAATACTTTTCCTGTCTGTCAACTACACATTCTTTTTTGCAAACATGTCAGTACTTAACAGTTGGAATCAATGAGACTGAGATATTTTGTGGAACACTTATTAAAAAAAAGAAAGCAGTATTAATTTTGTTAAATCAAAAGTGGAACACCTTCTGCTTTAAAGGAATGATCTCAAATGAATAAGATCAAGCCCCTTACTGTCCACAGTGGAAATTCCTGTTGCCTTTACTTAAAGGTGGGTCCCACCCATTGTGAAATCAAAGGAGTAATCAAATCAAGAGAGATTAAGTTTTTCCCAGATCACACTGGCAGATGAGCACCATTCTGTTTGAAGGAAGTGAAAATGAACAGAAACAACTTCTCTTCTGTATCCCTCTTATCATGCACAACTTCTGAGATTTGTGAGCTCTTGCTGTCTGGCTCTGATCAGGATGCAACAGCTCAAAATAATTTCATGTTTATATTCTTCCTGAAGGCAGTTTTAACAATATAGTAATATTCCTATATAAAAGGAAACATCATGAGTCTGATGAAGCTGCTGCTGGAATTTTTTCAACATACTGCTGTTCTTCTCTATTATCTCTCTGCTTTCAAACATACCCCAGACCTTAGTACTGTCATGTAACTCAGCAGCATGGTCATTATCTTCTCTGAATGTATGTAACCACATGTTTGTATTCTGTTAGGTTTGTACATTGGTATATACAAGATTAGAAAAGGGATCATCAGCTGCAGACATCTTCTGTATGAAAATATTATTCACTTTTGGAGAAATTTTTCTTTCGCTGTATGTCCTTGTGGTTTTCTTTGAAAATTTTACCTGTTCTGGCTCAAAAAATACCCATCTGTCCCTTAATCCTCTTGTATCTCAAATATTTCCAGTTGAGTGTTGCATGTTAAAGTGTACTGGTTACTTTTCAACTGAGAACTCAAGGAATGGCTTACCTGAGGCATTGCCCCAGGGATAAGGACATGATGTGCTACAATGGCACATGCAGCTGTTCCCTAATCTATCCAGAATGATAATTTATGTTATTGTGTGCAAATCACCAAGTTAGGCACTTTGAATACACCATCATTTGATAACAGGTCTAGGATCCCTTAATTAGTCAAGGTCATTATACAGGAAGGTCCACAGAAAACAAATGAACTACTCAGTATGTACAAAGTGTATATGTATGAGTATGTGTGTACACATGTGGGACTTGAATGTGGGTAGGTTTTTTTCGTGGATTATTTTAAATTGCTCTCAGTGGAATGGATTGTGCCCTACAGGCTGCCAGAAAGGAAAATCATTGACCAGTAAAATATTCAGCGGGATTTATTTCCTGTGCTCAAATATCTAGCTGAGTATCCTCCCTTACGAAACAAATTTCCTCTTCTTGCTATTTTCAAAAGTGAAATTGAATTTTATATACCACCTCTAGAAAATGGAGAAACACAAGTCCACATTTCAGAGAAGCATATGATTATAGAATCTAATCTGATTAGGCCAAACCTCTCAGGAAGATTGCATCTGAGACTGTAAGACTTGGCAAACCTCAGTGTGAGATAAATGTTTCTGCTTTTTCTGTTAAAAGCAGAAATATTCTTCCATTTTTCTGTTGACTAATTTCTGGTCAGAGAAAAATGAAAGAATAGCCTGGCCTAAAAAGATTGGTTTGGTGTGTTATATTTTATATCAAAAAAAAAAAAAAGGACCCGAGAAGGTTTGTCTGTAACTCACCTTTTCCATTTTAGCCTTCACACTGGCAAGTTTACCTGAAAATCAATATTCTACATTGAAAAAAATATATGGTTTGTGTCAGTAATATTCTCATGCAATATAGATCTTAAAGAAAAATGCCAACACTTGCCAGATAAATATTTGTAATGAATAATCTGTCTGAACCCCCAGGGAAACTGCAGACCTGGAAGCAACGGCCAGCTTCTCCAGTAGAAATCTTGAGCAGCTATTCTTCCCCTTCTCCCTTGTTTTTTTTTTTTTTCTCATTGTATTTACCACAGAGCTGCATCGTTACTCTTTCTGTGGCAGCTGTGACTTTTCTTCTTGCAAAAGTCAACCCTCAGTAAAAAAGCAGCTCATAAGCAGTAATTACACAGGCTGCCCTGCAGGAATAGGGCACTTACAACAGAGCAAAGCATGCCAGCTACTCTGGCAGCTTTCTGTTAGTCCCAGTTTGTCATGTGTGAATAGAAAGAGATGATAGGACTTTATTTGATGGGTAGGCATCCATAGAACAATGGGTGCGAGAGGCAGGCAATTGTTTCTCATCTCTGCTATCATTTTATCTGGGGTACGTGCCACCTAAATTTTCTATGTTTCAAGAAATTCTGTCAAGTTAAGATGTTCATACCTACCTGTCTCTTGTAAAAAAATTTAGGATCCATAATACATAAAATCTTCTTGATCTTATACTATGAGGAGGCAGCTAAATGATGATTGGATTCTTGGCACTCTTGAATAAGAGATCTGCAGGATTTAATCTTAAATAATTGGTCGTTTGTGCCTACTACAAACCTGGATTGTCTCATCCAGGAAGGTTGTGCTAGAAGAAAATCCTCAATTATTGTATTCTGCATCCGTACCTGTAGTTGAGGTCTCAAAATATCCTACTGTTACAAGAGTAATCTCTCCAGAGCTAGACTGTCCACCAGTTCCCAGTATTTCAGCTATGTATAAACCCTGGATTCATATGAAAGTCACTAAAGTTATTATGAAGATAAAGTAGAATGATTCTCTTATGTTATGGTGGCAAACTGGAAAATGGAAATTGGTTTTATATTTAAAATTACCATTTTCTCACAGTGTACTTAAAAACAAGTGCATTCTATTCTACATGTGAAGTAACACAGAAGATTTAATCTTCTGGAAAACCCATGATAGCTATCATTTGAGAACATGTCAGAATCTACATCAGGAAGGAGCTTTGCTGCAGATGCTTGAAGGTTCCAACCAGATTTTAGAAAGGGAAATTATGTCTCATTCTGAAGAAAAGACAAAACCTCAGCCTCTCTCCATCAGAATATGGAAAAACATTCAGGTTACGTATTGCTTGTAAATTGAGTGTTTTGATTATCCTTGCAATTTTATGGACATTAGAGCTTTTCTGTAAAGTGTACACCTTGCAACTCATTTTTTGCATCATAGTCTGGAAGCAAATGTTCAAACAATGAGGACTTCAATACAGGGAACCCCTACTTTTTTTTTTTTTCATATACATGTGTATGTATATATATATATATGCATGTATAATTTTAAGGGAACCTGTAATGAAAATGGATACTTTCCCCAAGCCTAGTTAAATTGTCATTGCACTCTTCAGATTCTTTAGGGGTAAGGATCTTCTTTTTGTAGCATGGCTCTACAGCCCCAGTGCAATACAGCCTTATTGTGACTGGTTACATAGGGCTACCTCATTCAAACAATTAAAATCAGGGGCCTTTTTGGAATATTAAAATAGCAGAAAAATGAGATTTATTTTATTTTTTTTCAGTATGTCCAGTTTGCTCAGTGTTTTACACTGTAATGAAATGATGAGAGGGGGCAATAGGTTCTTTCATTCCTCAGTTATCCTTGTCATTCTGTCCCTGTGATGTAGTGCTGCAAATCAGCCACCTCTAGTTTAATTTCCTAATTTCAGCTTTTCATCCCTACCTGCCAGTTGCATCTGCTGACTCTCTATGCCTGTGATCAGAGCAGGAGAAAAGCTGCCAGTGCCACACAGCAGCCGACTAAAATGTGTGCTTTCTCTTAGAATTTTTCATGCTGCCACAGCCCTTCCCTGTTCACATGACCCCTTGTGAACACGTGAGCCTCTGCCATTACTGGATATGGCCAGCAAAGGGGCAAATCCTCTCTGGTTCATGTGAAATGGCTGCAGCTTGCAGTCCAATGCACTATTCTCAGTTTGCAGCCCAATCCACTGTTCTCCTCCCTCCTTTCTCAGGGTGTTGTGACTGCCTCTCACTTTATGTAAGGCTTTGATCACTGACTTCCTCTTAATTAGGCAACAGTGTTTGAAGCCTTTCCTTTCTTTTCTAGTAATTCACTGTGAATCACAAGACAAACAGAAAATTAAACATAAATGCATTTTAAATACATTTAAAAAAATTAGTATGATACAATGTTTCTGTTCTGTAATGATAACATCCAACATATCCCCACCCTGGATCTAAGGCTCAATGTCCAGTGTAGTGATGAGCCAATGGTTCATTCCAGAAACAATTCAGATTTTTGCACAGACAGGAGAAGATCCAAGTTTGCTGGTAGCGCTTTGCCTGAGACTTCTGTTGGGGAATAAAGGAGATTATTTATGTCTTTAAGGAAACTCATTTTCACTTTGTGTAGCACGATATAAGTGTTGCATAGCTTAGTGTTTTCTTCAGTTTGCTTCAGCATACATTTTTTCCCCTTTGTCAAGTGGATGTCTTACCTTAAAGAATTTAAACTAGATTGTTGCTGTGGTTTCAGATGAAATCACTGCAACCGGACTGACAGTTTGTCTCCCCTTCCCCCCCACCCTCCACCCCCCACCCCCCCAAAAAATAAAGAGAGGAGCGGAAGAGATAAGGAGATATAGAAGTTTAGAATGAATTAAACTACTTTAATGAAAAATTAATATTAAAATAAAAAGAAAATAATAATGAAATGGATACAATATATACAAAACTGTATCAAGCTCCCAGGATGACAGTCCTATCACTGGCAGGCACTGGGCTCAGCAACAAATGGGAACTGGATTCCAGTTCTGGAGTCAGGAACACACAGATCGGGATCAAAGGCAGATGAACAGACAGGGTCCTCTTTGGACATCAGCCATCAAAGGAAGAAAGTTGACCTTTTGATCCCTCAGCTTTTATACTGAGCATGGGGCAGATGGGATGGAATACACCAGTTGTCAGGTTTGGGTCACCTGTCCTGGCTGTTCCTACCCACAGGTGTGACCACTCTATGCTTTTCCATTTCCAACCCTCTAAGGGGCAAATAACGAAAATTTGGCTGACCTTGGTTGTTATAGCAATAATTATAAGCAAGGGCCTCTCTGCACGCCATTCCTTGGCATGTAGCACAAACATTGGCCTTATCATCCTGAGAACGAGCAGTTTTCTCTACAATATGATGTTAATTTCTGAGAATTAGAAGAAGCCTAACTAAAATGTAAAATTACAGAACACAGAATTAGTTCTGTTTTACCTCAAACCGGGACAACTCTTTTCCAGGTAGGGACTAAATAATTTAGAAGAATACAGGAGTGAGTTTAGATACACACCCAAGTTGAGTAATATTTCTCCATGTTACCAAAGGCAGTAGAGAAGGCCACCCACACTGAAAGTCCAAATGCAGTGTCCAAAACTCATAAATTGTCTTTAGCTTTTTGTGTACATTCTTACAGTGTATTTTAATGTATCTGTGGTGCCATGGCTGCCTGTCAGGTACCTGCCACATATGATTTAAAGCACGGCTGTGAGAAGTTGTGAAAAAGGTATGTGTTGCCAGTAGAGCTGGTGAAAAGTACTTTTCAGTCTGGTTAGAGAGAAATAATACATTGTGACAAGCCACTGGAGTGAAATTGTCCAGGACCAAAAGATTGGAAGGGATTTGACGAAATGGTTGAGTATGTTTCCAAAGCACATGTTCTCATCCTGATAAGCCAAGAGATGACATAGGAGCTTGCAGGCCTCGAGGCCTTATTTCACCAGATTAGTTGACTGAAGCTATGACTTAAAGTAGAAAGTTTGTAAAATTGAATCTTGTGATTTCAAAGGATATACATGCATGTCTGCGTATGCATACATATGTATGTAGGCATGTACACACACACGCACACTTCAAAACAAAACAAACAGCAGCCCCAAACAATTTATTTTCACCAAATACCAGCTGTCCCTCTTGGAATACTCTTCCTGCTTTGATAGGAGACATGCCAGGAAGATCTGTTGGAGGCAGAGCCTAGTGGGCATCACAGTACCATGTGAGGGCTGGTTTAGGATTGGCTGTGGGAAGTGGTAAGTTGGCTGGGTTTAGATGTGCAGAGGAGCCTGGGGGGTTTTTTGTTTTATTTTACTGTTTTGTCCTCAAGGTTCAAGCTGCTTTTCTTTTTTTCATAGTGGTTTATTTATTGCCAGTCCCCAGGAGAGAGGGGAAACCTGAATATTGCTTTTGAGGCTTCAACCTCTGTGGGTCTTCCAGCTATAATGATGGCCCTGCCTAGAACCCGAGGCAGAGAAGCCTGCTGGTCTTTGAGCTGAAGCACTGGCAAAATATGTTAAAGTATATGGTATGGCCAACACTGCATGGAGGGAAGTACAGGAGGCAAGTTCCCACATCCTCCTCGTACACGGTGTCTGAACGTTATTTTGTTGTATTTCTGAAGGGGTAATCCTGCAATTGTGGATGTTGCTGAACCAGCAAACTACCTTAGCCATTGATATTTAATGTAAACGCAAGCAATAAAACCAGCTCTATTTTTACTTACCTATGTGAAGTCATCTGGGCTCCAGGCCAAGAGAAATTTAGATAACTGTCCATATTAAGACAACCGGGACTTGAATCTCTGTGAATGAGTCATAGGTTTCCCTTGTCTCAATGATTTACTTTTTCAGTGACTTGAACCACCTAATACATTGGCAATTAAGTACCATCAGAAAAAAAAAAAAATCAGAAAAATATGGAAAAACACTTGGGATATTGCTTCTGAAGTAAGTACTGATACAGCTAAAGGGATAATGTCCTTGCACAATCAGACCCATAAAGTGACAGCAGTAACAGCAATTTAAGAAACCATTTTATTTTTTTTAGAGGTGAATCCATACTGATTTTACCTAACCACACTTTATATAGTACAGCAGTATTTTTCTCACCTCAATATTGCACAAATTCTATATGCAACATTCCTACAACTAAAGCTAAAGGAAAGGAGGAGGGTTTTTTGTTGTTTTAAAGGGACTTGTGTCATGAATGACTTCTCCTTTTACCTTTTATTAAAAAGAAAAAAAAAAAGATAAAGGAGAGGGCAGGCATTGATGCCCAGAGAACATCACATTTCCTAAGAAAAAACACTGAAATGGAGAAGTCTGTGTGCCAGAAGGATTTCCAAAGTGTTCTGCAGCAGTATGGTTGAAATCTTCTCTCATGAGTCCAGCAGAGATGGAAAAACAGACAGAAAATCCATCCTTCATATTTTAGACTCATGCAAGAAGAAAGCAGTGAGATGCCCAATTATAGTTTTCATAGCAGTCCAAGAGGGCAATTTAACATTCCTCAGTGTCATGGCAACAATAAAAAGAGCACAAGAAGAGAAGAAATAGACGTTTAATACCTTAAAAAATCATATTGACATTGGCACATTCTTATTTTCCACAGTATTTTCTGAGATTGTGCAGAAATGGAAGCCTTTTAATACAACAGTTAATATCTCACCATAAAAATAGATATAAAGAAAAGCCATTTCAGAATATGTGCAGCATGCTATGTATGTGAATGAAGGGAGAAGTAAGAAACAAGTTTGCCAAGCAAACTAGGTAAAAGCAAAATAAACAATAACAACCAAAACACTGTTAATATAAGTAGCACAACATACACTTTCTTTAGCTATGTAATTCTATTTTTGGCATAGATTTGAAAATATTTGTTGCAACAGGAGTATGAGGTCTCTGCTTTCTATATAAGCCTTGCACAGGTACTTTCCAATTACTGAAGCCACGTGCTTTGCGTTATTCAAGAAAGGGATTGGCCACTTATAGGAAGAGCAACAATAGAACTGTGCAGCCATACAAATTCGAATTATAAAAGGCAATGTGCTTCAAAGCTGTTAAAAGCCCCCATACTTCCTATAACAAGCTAGCCTTCAACTAATTTGTGTGAGAGGGGATATTACCTGCACACATATGATTCTGTTGTATCAGTTTTACCCTGATTTTATAAGCTTTATTACTGACCTCTGTGACTCATGCTCAATTAAATCTATGGCCATTGACCTAATTCAACATACGACCTCCTCTAATTTCGTCTTCCTAAATTTTCCTGTATATTAAACTTTTCATTAGTTCAGCTGGAATTCACACAGAAAAACCCTCATGGTGTTGGATTGAAGGTGCTTTGTTTAATTTTGTTGAATGAATGGCTATCTCTATCACCAGACACAACTAATCAGATATTTTGTCAGATTTCTAGTTAGCTTGTCAACTTGTGGTTCATAGCAGCTTCTGTGAGTTAGTACCTTTTGCAGTAGGAAATATGGCCATGGCATAAACGAAAATATAAATAACCTCCCTGCTCTGTTTCAGTATATAATAAGAAGGTGCGCGTTGGGTGCTGTTCTTGGGTTTAGGGGTCCTTTTTTTTGTGATGATGTATGAGTTGAATTATAACAAAGAAACTAAAGCTTTCCTTTCTATTCCAGAGCTGGACACCAGACATTTTACTTTCAAATTGATAAAATGCTGTTATTTTAAATATTTTATCTTGATAAAATGCTGATATTTTAAATATATTTTTATCTTCCACTGGCAAAGAAAATACTGATTAGCATAGAAATCCTCCTCAGTGGGCAGTCTCCAAACGGAGTCCATCAAAAACATCCTGAAGTCAATAGAAAAATGCTCATGCTCTTCATTTGATATTGGTTCGAGTCTTATTTTAGCTATGACCGAGATTACTTTCACATTTCCGGCATGTTTCTGGATACTATAGATTTATATGTAAATCTGTACTTACTAAAATATTTGAAATCAGTAAAGAAGTAGTCACGAGGAGAATTTTTGCCCAATTGAAGTAAAAGGAAATTTCCCACTGATTTTTAGAAGCCAACATTTCTTTTTTGCTTTGGATAGTTGTGGGCAGGGTGGGATGAAATGTCTCTCTTTTTTTTTCTTTTTTCCGCCCCCCCCCCAGGTTTGTCCTTTTTCCCTCATGAGCTGACAAAATTATCTACATTTGTATTACCATGTGTAGGGAATTAAGGCACAGAGTTTCATTAAGAATGATCTGTTACCTTGAAAAAATGTTAATGCTCTTATTTCTGCCTTATTATTCTTCATTAAATTGTTAATAGTAATGGAGTTGCATGCCTAATTGCACTCTAATGAAAACTTGTCCTTTGATCTACAGTTAGGAACAGATCCATGGGCTAGGCATTAGGAAGAAAAGAACTTCCAAAGGAATGGTGGGATCTCTTCTGAGACAGCGCTAAGAAGAGAAAAATAGAAAATCTAGTTGTTTATCACAGCTTTTCTTTACTATCCTTTTCTCTAGTGACTTACAGATCAGAGTTAAGTTTCGCAGTTTGCATTTAATGAACTCATTTGGATTGTGACTTGTATTAAAATGCTGAACAGAACATTTTCTATTTGTGTTTGGTTTTCCGCTTCGAAACCATCCAGCAAACTTTAGACTCCTTTAATTACACGCCAATTCCCAGCTCTGTATGCAGAATAGAACTATATGTTCTTCAACCATACTCACAGGACTGGCTGGCTTTTACTCCAATACAGAAACCAAAGAGCTAGGAGAGCTGTCATTTATTTTGCAGCAATTTCGGATAACTGTCTCTTGTGGTGATAAAATATTGCAGGATGGAGAGATGAAATGTGTTACTTTTTTAAGAGGAAAGATTAATATTTGCTATTAAGGGGTGCAAGGACCAGGAAATAAATGCTACTGCTACTCTTGCAAAGTAAAAAATCCAGAGATTTGTAATGGTCCAGGTGAAGCTGAAGAATCAGTGTTGATGGTGGGACCTTGTAATGTGTTACATGAAGGATGCAGTTAGTTGTAGATGTTAGTTTTGTGTTTGTGAAGTTTTCTTTGTATTATGCTATGACTTCCTGTGGCATTTTAAGTGACAATCCTGTTATTTACATTCAGACAGGTTCTAAATAGTCTTCCATACAAGTAGCTATAGATAAACAGTACATTTCAATAAGGACTGAAAAAGGCTGTCCACAGTGACTGCTTCTCTGCCCTGAAAATTGATTATTCCCCTCTCTGTATTTTCCTAAGCCATTTCAGTGCATCAGATAGTTATAGATATTTGACATGCTAAGTGATGGTCTGGCTAGAGTAGCACTTGTGTGAGGTAAGTGGATTGTTTCCAGTAAACTTGACACATCCATATTGTTAAGATGCTACCACCTACCTTAAAAACGGTCAGTCAATTTTTTGCATGACATTTTGGATTAAGTGGGTCGTGTGGATTAATTGTGCTCATTCTAAATGTGTGTCATTGATTTTTATTTTTTTTCTAAATGGCCTACCCAAAGCCAAAGTAAAGCACTTACTGTTTAACACTTATTGCGAAATAAAAAGATAAAAAGCAACAGATCATGAAGATTTTTTGCAATCTGTCTTTCCTCATCACAGTATTTGCAAACAGTTGTGCTTTACTTGAAATAGTGATTATTGCTGAAGTATGTAGGAAGCCAGAAATAAAGGCAACAAGGGTTTTTTTTTTTTCCCATGGTAAATTCCTTATTTAGCATTTTCAGAGCTCCAGAAGGACATCGCTGAATCAGGTGGTGAAATAATAAATATGAAATTCCTGATGAATAAGTGATTTCCTTCTTGAAGTTGCGCTAAACATAGGGAAATAGCTAGGAAGTGGAGTGGAATGGCCATAAAATTTGTTGATTATATTACTCCATTGCACTTCTTCTCATTATAGTTCTCTTCACTGAAAGATATGCTAGAGACATACTGCCACTGCAACAAATATTGGTGAGAAAAAAGTGACTTAGAGAGCTTGAAATAATTCAGCTTATCTGTCAGTGGCCAAAGATAGTTTGACAGATTTGTGTTTCTGCTTGGTCTGAGGGATAAGTCACAATTTCAAAATATCTCAAGAGCAGCCAGGACAAAGTACTAGGTTTTGATTTTCCTGATATAAGCCTAAAGCCTCTCAAATCTGGTGAAGGTTTCTGAGCCTTTGTTTAATAGCTAAGTGACAGGAGATTTGGGTTATCTTCTCAAAAGCTGAGAGAATATCTGAGAGATACAACTATGTGTTCAGTTTGATAGTTTAAAGAAAATCTGTTATGTTAGAGAGTCCTGGTTTTGTTTTTTTTTAGTTTTATACAAGTTTCTTAGCTTTTTTCATGTCTGGTTCTCTCTGGTATTTAATCAGATTTGAAGTCAGAGTTACATGAGTAAGCAATGTCGTATTGACTTCCATGTAGGTTTTGCTGATGAGAAGACACTAGGGTTTGTGGGAGTATACCTCCATGCTGAAGGGCTAAAATCATTAGTGCTGAAGTCTATTGATCTAGCACATGAGTTGATGCAAAATAGAAATAGTCAAAGAATTTATGACTGGAGCCTTGGCATGTCATTCTGAATCATCCTGCTTTGCAGTAATATTTGGGAACAGAAAACTTCTCCAATTTCTGAGGCATGTAACATTCTGTCCTGTAGCTCTAATCCTTTTTAAAAGTATTGAAGATATTTTCTTAATTTATTCTGGATAACGGGAAGTTGCCATATCTTATGACATTTTTAAAAAGACCAGTCATACTTGTAATTGCTTAATTAATCATAGCATGAAAGGGGCACACTCTTCAAGGACATTTACTTTTTTTTTCTTGCCTACAATGTTTGGTTGGCTGCTTTCTTTATCAAAGCTAACTGTTTGATATTGGAAAATATAGCTAGGATGGTTGATCATATAAGCACAAGATCATCATTGACACTTTTTAGTGTAAGATGACTGACCTATAAAGCTAACTAGATATTTCTAGCCCAATGGTGTGGATGAGCACATGTGATCTCTGCCCCAACTGTCAGAATATGCCCTTCTGTTTCAGCCAAACATAGATTAAAAAAAAATCCCACAAACCTGAAATATAACAGAAATCTTAAATGCAGAGATGAGCATCTTGGCAAATGAGGGAATGCCTAATTTGAAAACAGCCTAGAATTCAGGTTTTCTGTACTGGTCAGTGGGCTCATTACTTCTCACTGATGAGAAACATGCTGCTTTCTTTGTCACACAACCTGTCTCATCTCATTAGCACAATTACTTGAACATGTTGACAGCATGTAATAGTTTTCACTGCATATGTTAAGAAGTAATTTAAAACCAATTTGCTGGGGTTTTTTGTAGACAGTGTGACTGCTGATTGTTGCTAAGGTCCCCTAAAAGTTATTCTTTTACCACAATTCCTATAGGTAAAATACGAGCCTGTGAAACAGATGATACAATGCACCAGCATGCCTGTTTCTTTCTCTGTATGTTAATGCACTCACACTCATTCCTGACTGGTATCTCCTTACATTGTGGTGAATGCATTCAGGCTGAATGTGTTCAGTGACTCAACACACAGCTTCTGCATTGGCTCATTGTTTCCTTGAATGCTATTAAAGCATAGCTAATTCTCAGAGCTAAAATTTTAAGATTTTCTGAATACTTTGTCTGCATCTGATAAACACATTTAAATGTTAGACTTCATTCTTGTTAAGTACTATCTACTTTAATTGATCACATTTATATTTTTTTCCCATAGAATTAATGGGGTGATCAAACCTTTCAAGAAAGGTCTTACCTTTACACATTCTGTGTATTTACTATTACCAATAAGAAGCTCACCATTTAGGAACCTTAAATAATGAACTGTGTCTTTAGGGGTGACCTAATGTTTGAGTGCTAACCAACATTCAAAGGAGAAATGTTTAAAAGGAAACACTTTTCAGATTGTCTTGTTTCTGATAGTGAATTGCCTGTAAAGAGCTGCTTTAAGCAATGGTGCTGTTTTTTCACATTATTGCTGCTATATTTAATCTTCTGTCCCGTTTCTAGACTCTATGTCTAATGGGTGACTGGCACATACTAGAAAGCTGTTAAAATTCTCGAGTCCTATGGTAATACTCTGGCTCATTGGTTGTGGGTGATGTTCTTTGCACTGTTGCTCTAAGTGGAAATCACATGAGCAGAGTTAAGCAGAGATTTGCATTGTTTTCAGGCAGCACTATGAATATTTCAGTTCTATCTGACTCAGTAGAAGTGATTGGAGAACTGCTTGTATTTATTTTGTTCTCTGGAGAAACTAAAAAAAAAAGTTCTTATGGAACCTTAATGGAAGGTTTTGAGATGATTGGTTTTTGGTTTGGTTTTGGTTTTTTTTAAATAAGTCATACAAAATTTCTTTCCCCCTCACAAGTCAACATCTTGACAACACTGGCAACTACAATGACAAATTAAATCTGTAAGTGTTCTCATGAAAATTGTCATGAAGCAAGAGGGTTTTTTAAGGGGAAAGACCAGTTGTAACATTTTTGCATTCATCTCTGCTGAGAATGGAATTTTTTTCAAGGTTCATGCTTAGGCCAATGAAACCCTTGTTAGTCAAATGGCTACTGAATACCTCCGGTTATTCCTGTGGACTTATTTTTGAGAGAGGGATTGAAGTGTTCTCCCAAAGCTTGTATTTGAAATCTTTTTGTTATTCCTCTGAAGCTTCCGTAAAGACTCTGAATTTTATTTTCATTATGATACAAGCATGTTTTTTTGAGAAATAGACCTAAATGATTAACCTGCAAATAACTGGCAAGAAAAAGTGCTTTAAAGGTTGAAAGTCCATGTTGACAAATGACACAGTACTTCATCTCCATAAAAGTTTGTGTGTATAAAATTAGACCTTCCTTTTATGTCTCTGATTTACTTTCTCATGAGTTAATTTTTGGAATTATGTTATGACCTGAGATTGGCAAACCTGCTAAGTTTGGAAAAGTAACGGGGCTCACTTACTTGGCAGATTATCAAGTTGTAAATGTAGAAAGCAAATATCCCATTTGGATATGCACATTCACAGTTCTCTCCTGTTCACTTAACTTGCTGGAGTCACAAGCTCCTGCACAGCAACCAGGTAGATAAGTGGAGTCTCCTGCCTGGATGCTGCCTGCTTTGGATTTATTGGTATGCAGCCTTCAAATACGCTTCTAAGTCTTCTGCTTTGTGCTGGTCTAAAAGCTTACAACCTTGGGTCACAAATAGGGTTTGTCATGTACAAGGACTTTCCTCTAGAGTGCCACTGGCTGCATTTTATTTTGCTGCTTCAACGTTTTTGATTTAGCTTTGTCCTGTTATATCTAGCTCAGCTGATAGTCTGTAGCTCCAAGCTGCTGTCATTTGATTTAACCACTCACAAATCAGTTAAGTCAAAATTAATTAATGAATTCCTGTTTCCTTCCTCCTAAGGTCTCCTAAATAATTCATTTTTAATTTATTCAAAGTGCTAAAAACATTTGGCTCAGCATTACTTGTCCAAGGTGACTATGAAAATGGAGTTGTTCGAAAACCATCTGGAGAATGGTGGTTTTGAAATGCCTAGAAGGTTGTTTTAAAATGCCTGGTTTTATTGAAGACATGAAGCCTTACTTTCAGAAGTGATGGAAGCTGAATACAAATAAATATGGCATAATATCTATTTTTCCAAGTGGTGAAATAGCTCTTGAGAAAAAAAAATAAATAAAAATGTTAGAATTTGACTCTCCTGGAATTAAAGACACACCTGGCAGCAGAAACTCATCAGAACTATATCAGTTTTGATGTATATAACTATCCTTTTTCCTTCTATGGCACACCATAGATAGAGAATATACATGCTACACCATCATATGAAGCTAGTAATTGTAGGGTCACTACAAATTTTATTTTACTTTTATAGATAAATGTTTTTATTTTAAAGGAGAACAGAAGAAAGGCATGCACAGCAGCAGGGGAGTCTGTAGCTGCCTCCAGCTTGACTTTCCTGAAATTAATTTGACCTTTCAACAATGCTGGGGTGATTTCTGTGATGTACCAGCAGCAGAAGAAATAGGAACTCAAGAAATATTAAAGGAGCTTTCAACAATGAGTGAATATGAGCTTAGCATAGCATTTGGTCCCTATTGCTTTATTTTTTTATTTAAGTAGTAGCTTAATCACAGTTGGTAACTGGTTTTTCAAAGAAAATTGATAGCTGAAGTTACTGAGAGAGGAATCAGATTCCTGAGGTAATCTGAAACGTGCTTATTTTTTTAAGGCAAAGGTTTCTAATCCCAGTCAGGTGAGCACTGACAAGTGTCTGTGTGTATTGCACAGACTACAAGTGTAAGAATACAAGAAGAAAATGAGTGCAAAATATACTTAAATATGAATTAAAGGAGCACATCGTATGATGGCATTGTTTCATAATGCTTATGTTAAAGTGCACTGGAATTTCTCTGAGTTTGGTTCTTAGAGGTGGGGGATGATAAAAATTTTGATAATGCATATGGGATGGAAGGGCATTCTAGGTAGTTTGTGATGCAAGAGTTTAACAAACACCCACTTTTTGGATAATGTCATCAGTTTTATTTCCTCTGTGCCCTCTGGTGAAGGAGAAGGGAGGCAGTGAGGTGTGGATCCGTGTGTCTGTATGGGGAAATTTAGAAAAGCTGAGGCAAGTTAAGAGCATATGTTAACTAAAATGAATCAAACCTTTTCTGAATGAAAGAGGGAAGATGTGCCTGTTGAGAAGTGAAGCAGCATTACTTTGTTCATATTACAGTAAAAGAAAAAAAGCCATTCAAATTTAAAGGATTTTTCTTAACTGTTACACTTTTAGTTACTGACAGCCTTTTCAACTCTTTATTGATAGACAATTCATGTAAAGGAATAACCTTAATAGATAGTTGAGGTTGACCTCTTAAAATTCAGGGCATGCCCTGATTATTGTTCCAGATGACTTGTCAGATATCTCATGTAATCATGCTTAGAAATTCTCAAAACGTATTTTTGCAGCTATTCACAAGTGCTTAAACAGCTCTGCATGGTTTCAGCCATGCAGATGTTTGCAGAGGAGGTGTAAATACTTGTTCTAGAGTTGATTAAAGCACCATTGCTCTAGTGTAACTGGAGACCTGTCTTCTGCAGAAGTGCCTTCATTTTGATAGTGCTTGTAACGAATATGTATTGCTGAGAAGTGAGGCTGTATGTAATTAGAATGCAACATCTGGAGGGAAGCATTTGAGTTTGTTTAATTTTATTTTATTTTTGCTTTTACATGCAAAAAAGGTGAAGATGTTCAGATAAATGTTCAGAAGGAATAGCTCCTGCTGCTTTGTAGATACACTATGGCTCTTTGCCATGAATAAAATGATCCTGTGGTTTTTCCAAATTTGAGCTCAGACCTTGGAAGAGCAGACTGGCACAGAGACACTGACAAGAATCCAGGCCTATGTACAAACAGTTTATCCCTCTGTACCTACTCTAGTATCCATATGATTTCCCCCTGGAAAACAGAATATCTGCTCATTTGAAAGTCTACAAATTGCCCTCTAACAAAAGACGTTAAAAATGACAGTTGTTTTGTAGGAAATTTCAAAATATATATATTTGTTTGTGTGCTAGAAGAAGAATATTATGACAAAGTAATGTATATCTTTTTGCGTGCACAAATATTGTGTGTTTTGGTTGTTTTGCAAATATTTTTGAATAAAAATAAGTATTTTTTTCCCTGAAATTATAGTTAACCTGAAACTGTTTAAAAAATCCTATTTTTTCCAATTAAAGATTCAGGAGGAAAGAAAATTTCATCAACATTATTCAATTCCTTCAAAAGCCTATTTCTTAACTGATCAAAGATTCTTTTTTCTTTTTTTTATCTGCACCCATTTTCTTACACTTACACCCACCTGAACCAATAGTAATTTCCTCTCCATTTCTACTGTAGAACTAGGGTTAAAAGATGGAGAATTTGACCTCTGGAACTGTCCTGAAAGTGCGTTGCTTTTATTTCACGTGGTTAATATGAGCATCCTTCTGTGTGTCCCCCATTGCCAACAAGCCCCATGTGTGCTAGGATGCATTAAGAACCATGCTTAGCTGAGAGCAGGTGCTGAGCAGTCAGGGAGCCCATTCCTAACATTCTTCCCCAACTGTTATACTTCTAATCTTCCTTGGTGCAAAATGTTTTTAAATTCAGCTAGACTTGGCATGTCGTGGTTTGGCCGCAGATGGGAACAAAGGACCACGTGTCAGTCACTTGTACAAATCAGAGTCCCCCACCAGCGGCATGGCTGGGAGGGGAAAATTGAAATTGAAACTCGTGGGTTGAGACAAA
>BJBW01012081.1:0-24778 GCA_004320125.1 Scolopax mira
TTTCTTCATGGAGAGGGTTATTGGGCATTGGAATAGACTGCCCAGGGAATAGGATGGTTGAGGCACCATCCCTGGAGGTATTCAAGAGACGGGCTGATGTAGATCTTAGAAATATGGTTTAGTGATTTTTGTCAGAGTTAGGTTGGACTAGATGATCTTTAAGGTCCCTTCCAACCTAGACAAATCTATGATTCTAAGCAGTGGGATGGATTTAAAATTATTACTTGTAGTATTAATCATCACTACTTTATTACTGTAAAAAAAAATTGTCTATGGTATGACAGAAAATGAAATTAGTCTGAACACTACTGCTGTAAGAATGCCTCTTTGAGTGCATATGTAATATGTGTCTTCTAGTGGAATTGTTTAAAGGGTATACATGTGATAAGAAAAATAAGTTTGTATTAAATGCATATATATGTGTATGAACATAAGAGATAATATAAATAGTTAACTGGTAAAAATCTGAAAGCTGAACAATACTGCAATTATGTTCAATCCGATAAAACTCCATGTGCCTTTTTATTTATGCACAAGACTATTTGCAGATACTAAGCTTTACTCTGAAAAGCAATATATGTTCTCATCTTCTCTATTTACCCAATTAAGTGGGAACTTGCATACGCGTATGCTAAGCTGCAGCATATATACTGGTATTATTTTTTTAAATTAAATTGTAATCATTTAGCAAGTTTAAATCATTATGTAAATTTTGATAGATATAGAAGAAAGAGATTCTTAAAGAAAGATCTGAATCTAAAAAATGTAAACAATCTCTTTATTTTCTCCCTCATTAGCCATGTGCTAGAAATAAATAACTGCAGCAATGGCCTGGAAAAGAACCATATGTTTAAAAAAATGAAAAATATAACTTTCAGTTTTATTTCCATTGTCTGAATAATTTGACATTAAATGTTTTGGAATGCTAAAACAAATGTCCATTTGCAGATTTTCTAATCTAAAATACAGTGCTTTCTATACTTTGGGCAGAAGTATAGAAAGTGATAAAAACAGAGTAATAATACAAGAACAAAGAGAGGGCGAAAAAAAACCAAGCAAATTATAAACAACAGCCCCAGAGGGAAATATGAGTAAAAAGTGTTGGACATTCTTGACACCTTTCCAAAAACATTGTACAAGTTATATTATGTGGGTTTTTTCAAAATTTTGTTATAATTGCAGTCATCTTTCTTATTTCCTGCTCACTTAAAGAGAGACTTTATAAGCTGAATTACTGCTATTTCATATTGTGCTTGGTTTTAAAATGTATGGCATTTTCAGGTCTATAGAGCAATCATTTGAGGTATGGAAAGAGTACATGTTTTCCATGTCATATGTCAGAAGTATCCATCTACAGTGGCAATCTTGGGATTTTAGAAGCTAGTTGAAATTTTATTTTGTTTTAGATTACAGCAACACTCATTTTTGTGCTTAACATTAAAAAACATAAAATTAAGACAATTCAAGATTATTGGGTCATTCAGTAACATGTAGGGAGGTGCAATGAATTCCTTTTATGCCTTCTGCATAAACATGCACTCCAGAGTCATTAACAACGTGAGTGATAGGCTGAAGCTTGCCACAGTTGCTGTGCAGCCAGCGTCTTCATTTACAAAAAGAATTTGCCTCCCATGAGTTAGTTCAGTGTAGATGAGTGCACCCGGATGTAAACTGAGTACATTTTAATTAATGCATCTACATGATAGTGAGCAAATCTTGAAAGATGTGAGTCAGAGGTCCAATCTGAATAGGTGTCTGGTTTCTGATAGTGTTGAAATAATCAGCGTGCGAAAGATCAGCAGAAGCAAAAAAAAAAGTTACAAGAAGTTACATCCTTGATCTTCATTTAAGTATCTGAACTTGTTATGCCCACAAAAGCACCCCTGGTTGGGTTACCAGCTGGTGTAAATCAAAGTGACTCTGCTGATTTCAAAGGCAATACATCTGTTCACATTATCTATCAGCCTCCAAAATTGCTGAGTGAGTAAACATGACACAAAATGTAGTCTCAGAAATCAGAGGCTTAGCATGATGCTATGGTTCCTTTAATGTCAGCGGCCAAAATACCATTGAAATTATTAAGTATAGGCTTTCAACCTCAATCTTCAATTGAATTGCTATCATGAGACCTGCCAAGGTCAAACTTGCAGGCTGTTTATGTAACATTACAATTTAGACTTTCAAACATATCATTAGACCTGCTTACCCACATGAAATCAGTATTGTCTCCTCTCCTTTTTTCCCTGTTCTCCTCTGTAAGCCTGGTTTTGCAGATGAGCCTTATCTTCCTTTTCTTGCTATTTTTTCTGTCTCTCATCAGAGTGATTTAGATTCACGTTATGATAGCTTGAAACCTTTCTTATATCCAAACAAAACTAGGCACACTAAACCATGAATTTTAAGAAACTAAATTAAGTAACTCAGTATGAATCAGGCTTATATTCATTCATCCTAATCTGATTCCCCATTAAGTTAGGTTGAAGTGTCGTGAATGAGTCTGCTGACCCTGATACTGATAAATCGACATCATAAAATTTTAACTGAAGTCTGTCTTAAAACTCACTGGAACTGATGTGACTTTGAAAAATCTGAATCAATTTCAAAGAGTTGCATAAAAAGCACCTATGTCAGCTAAGTAGTGCAAAATCACCATGAGTGAGAGGTGTCTGTTAACTTTAGACAAGTACTGTATAGACTTTCACATCTCAGTTAGCTATCTAGACTCTTTGTAGTCAGTAAAGGGAGAGGCACTTTGAGGCCATGACTCATTTGGCTAATTTTAGATGCCTGCCATCAGAGGGGAACTGTGCCCTAGAAGTCTTTCTTGTGTGCCATCAGTTACAGACAATCCATTTAAATAGCTCAGATACAGGGGCATGCTTAGTAGGTATCTAAATGAGAGCAGATGAAGATCACCCTCTGTGTATAAATGAGGGTGTGATTTTGCTGTCTTTATTATTTTGAGCTATGTCTTACAGTATTAATTGCAGACATTCTTTTCTATGTAATGCTTAGTTTTACTGAAATTAACAAAATTAGGCCATATAAATCCAGGTGGATATGGCCAATATTATATCAAACTAGACTGGTTTAGGTGTACCAAAGTAATTTAGAGAACAGAGAACATGCCTTTATGTAAATACAGCTAGATAAAAGATACTGATTTCTTTGCTTTCTGAGATACTTATTTTAATTGAAATTTTTCCTTTACATGTATATACAAATACTTGTATAAACATTTTATAGTACTATTCACATAATTGTGATTGACAACCTTAAAACATTATAGGGTATGAACAGAAGTGCAAATTATTTTATAGCAATTACTAAATTGTACCCTGGTATTCTATCTTAACCCTGCAAAATTAAACAGGTAAAACCATCTCTAATACACAGTCAAGTGAGAAAAATAATAATTGCGTGTAACCTTTTTTGTCTTTTCTCTTTTGTGATTCACATCACAAAATTGCTACTATGAGGCTTCTGAGTGAAAAAAAATCTTCATGGTTATTCCTACAACTTTTAACCATTAATGTAAACACAATAAAGGCAATTCAGGACCTGGAAATGCTTTGTTTTATCCTACAGTATCATAGCAGCTCAATTAAGACTATATTGGATAGGTGCTTGCTATATACTCTACGGAGGTTTATGATCATCTAAGTGGTCAGATCTTAATCAAACAGTGGTGACTGTTTGTAGTCTCAGACTTTTTTTTTTCTGGTGGTGTTTTTTTTTTTTTACTTTTCGTTGTGTATCACAGCTTTTGTTATCTGATTCAAATACCATTTGGAAAGCTTTCATTTTTTGCTGAAAAGCTCATAACTGGGATCAAGAAAGAAAGAACACAATCACTTGTGAGCATGAATATGGAATTGAGAAGGCAACACCACAGCACTAGATTTACCAGAACCCTGGATAATTATAGAGAAGACACATGAAATCACTAACCTATGTTCCTCTGAAGAGATAAGTTTTCTCCCTGGCTAAAACTTATTCTTGTATTTAAAATCAGATGATGTGTTCTGTGTCAAATTCTACATCATGTAGTCAGGCTTACTTGTATGTTGGAGAACAGTGACAGTGGAAGACTTTTGAGAATTAAGACCTTCTTGAAGAGAAACTTCACTGTAGATGCCTTGGAACCAGTACTGGATGACTTGAATTTGGTCCACAATATGTAATTTTGCATGAAGCTTCAACTGACTTTGGGTGCCTTTTACTACATATGCTTCATCTGAGCAAAACACAAATAGTTTGGTATTTTCATCTTTCAATGAAGACTTTGAAAATGTGCAAAACCAGTATTAATGTCATGCATATACCTTTAAAAAAAGATTATCTATGTGTTTGCATGATATGATCATTAAATGAAAGGCATTTTATCTGTTCTTGACTTTTCAATTGCTTTGCTTTCAATTTTCAATTTCAACAATGGTTAAGTGATGGTATAGGTCTTCTGGAACTGCCAGGTAATAAGGTACAAGATTTATTTGTTTATTTATTTATTTTTCATTCCTTCAGATCATGCGCAACATAAAAGTGTACCAATAATCAGTCCTTGGTAAAGAATGACATAAATTATGGAAGATTTTCTATTGAAAATAACAACAACAGCAAAATCAGCAAATGACAGATCTAGCCAGATGACTTTACCTGCCTCATTCCAGAGAGATATGCATACAATACTCTACTATTCACACTAGAAGAAAAGGCAAGAAGAATTCTCTTTGTAAATATTACATTGAGAAGGCAGATTTAGTTTTAATTTTGAATGACAAGTCAAGAATGTTGTTTAATGCAAATCCTTTCCAAAAGAGAACATACAACAAGACACCATTTATTATTCATCATTTGCTTTCTGTACTTCATTATATATATATCTGGTATAGGGATTTTATGCCATTGTTTGGTCTAAAAAGATGAAAAATATAAATATACTTTCAGGGATGAACCCAATCTGTATTAAAACAATGCTGTTCATTTGCTTGTGGTGGTTTATATTTCTAAAGTTACTTCTTCATTCTATAACCATAGAAGCTTCCATTTTACTACACTGGTATTCTTAGAATATTTTCCACAGAATTTATGAAAGCAGAGCTTGAAACCAGTAATTTAATACCAGTAAACCAATGAAAGAAGGAAACAAGGTTTTCCTCTTGTTTTCTGGGGATATTTTGTTTTGGTTATGTTCAATATTTGTATAACTTTAAGCACAATGAGCACTGATTTAGGAGTAGAACCCTAGAATTTTGCAATAATACAAATAAATTGTCATTGCATCAACATGAGAAAATGATATAGAGAAAAAACGATTTTTACTTGTCAGAAAAGTAGTAAAGCTTGATACCTAGTAGTAAAAGAGAAAGAAGAATCTTATTTTCAGCATTGCTTTGTGCCCTCTGAATATCTGTATCTCAGGTATCAAGGCTTGTCATGCATACGTGATCACAGCAAGGTTTCACACAAGATGATAAATTCTCCTTAAAAAAAAAAGTCCACCTAGAGGTAATTCTAATGATAACATTTTGTATTGGAAATGCCAATTTTACTAAAATTCCCAGGATTCTTCAGGGGCTGGAATGTGTCCGTGTTTGTCCATTAAGCAGAAAACATTGAATTTTTATGGACAAATACTAAGTCTACTGTTTTTACATAAAAAACCTTTGTGGTGTCATATACAATACTCCATTTGACAGATTTGGAAAGAAAAGCAAGATATTATGAATAAAAAAAGACAGTCAACTCAGTCCACTATTCTACCTGAATTGGAGATTAGTGCAGGAAAAAGTGACTGTGATAAATGAGATAGTTTTAATTCATCCTTCTTTAGTTATACGATTAGTCTGAAAAAGTGAATTATCATATCCCTTGAAACATTTTTGCATCAATAAGGTAATAGAAAATGTATTTCTGAAACAGCAGGCATTTATGTGCACCTCATTTTATTTTTGTTAGACAAACATGAATATTAATTTTAAAATATATGCAGTCTAAGTGGCTGCAGCTTTTTGATAAAGAACTTTTTCCTTTTCTATGCAAGTCTTTTTTATTCATTTATTGTTAGATCAAAATTTAGAAGGGACTACAAAGCTCAGTTCAGTAGGATATTGCTTCTATTAACAATGACTGAAGATTCATGCAAAAAATTTTAGTCTATGAAAGGCAGGAATGTGAATTTCCAAAGAGTCTTCTTTTTCCATCAAAATCCATTCATTAATAAAATCGAGGGTTCATCAAGGATTATTTTATTATTATTAGCTACCCTTTTTGTCAAGAGATGATGATGTATTCTTTACTGAGGAGTTTTGTCAGTACGCCCCAATAATATTAGTTTATCTAAAAGTCCATTATAAGCTTTTTTGAAACTACACAAATATGCATTTCAGATTATTTTCTTACTTTAAAAAAATGCAGTAAAAGCTTGCTTTTTTTTTTTTTTAATCAAATCAAGTGCTTACCTGAAGTGTAATCAAATCAAGTGTATCTGAAGCCAAAATTAGCTAGCAGCCCCAACTGGACTTCTTTTAGTAATTTAGTAATTAGACTAAATTAGGCTTCTTTTAGTAATTTTGTATTTGATTCATTTCATCCAATATTAGTAAACATGGGAAATCTTCTATGAATAATGCATAGTGTGACAAAAGCACATCCTTGCTTTCCTGGAACAGTTTTGGGCTCCAGCAACTCAGAGTATTTTGGACAGTGCCCTAGTTCTTTATCACAGAAGTTCTACCACGTGGCAAATTGTCCTTTGAAAAAAAAAACTCACTTGAGTGCCTCTTCTTTCACTATCATAAAACAAGGCAAACATGTTTGTTAAAGAAATCTTCCTTGAACAGGTCTTGATCATTGTGTTCTTTTACCTAAACAGAATGCTAGTAACAAAAAAAAAAATAGCTCTTTCCTCAAAAATATTTCAAAATCTAATTTTGACTTAATGAAAAAATTCCTGAAGGATTGTTAAAGAAATTGTGGTCACAAATATGTCCTCTACCAGAATTTACTCTACTTAGGAGAGGTATAGATTGGATAGTATGAAAAATTCTGTCACCACAATGATTATCAAGCACTGCAACAGGCTGCCCGGGGAAGTGGTTCAGTCACCGTCCCTGGAGGTATTTAAAAGACATGTAGACGTGGTGTGTGGTGACATGGCTTAGTGGTGGACTTAGATTTACGGTTGGTCTTTTCCAAACTAAATGATTGTATGATTCATCACAGTACATGTTGCCTAAACCCATGTATTTCTATAACGATATAACCCACAAGCCCAATGTCAGAATGGATTTGGATACAATATAAAATAGCTTATGCCAAGAAGTTCCTTGTGCTACACAGGAAGGACAGTGTAACAGTGATTGATGATTGACCTTCTACACTGGACTGCTTTATATCCTTATGATGTAAGACTTTTGAAGGCCAGTGTTTCAATGCTGAAATTCTGGCCTTTCAAGTGTCTCATGAGGAAGAAGGGGAGCTTTACTGTGCCTTACCAACCAGGTATATTCAGTGGTCTGCAGCAACAAAGATGTTTACACTATATTAATTCATGCAATATAAAATCAAAATATAAAATCAGTACTTAAACCACATGCTTTATTAATTAGCTTCTACTATACTTTGTTGTTTAATCAGTAACAAAGACTTGAGCCCAGCAAGATAGAGTCCAGCCTCTGTGTGGGAATGCAATGCTTTCAGAAAGTACACTGTAGAAATCTGCCCACAGATTCCCTTTCTGTCTCTCTTTTCTTGTCCTTCCTTTGTATTCCTGTAAAATGTTAATGTGATAATTTCACCAGCATCATTTCCTAATCAGTAAAGAGTATCCTGAGACAGAGCTGCAGAGTTTGTCTGATCTAAACAGTTTGCATAGCCTGAACTCCACAGTCACATTGGGACTTTGCAACGTTGGGTTTGTTGGTTTATTTTGGCTCTGAGTTGATCATCACTGAATTCTGCCTTCTTATATTTTACAGTGGTAGGTTTTTCAATAGGACTCACTGTGACCCCACTGGAATTTTATATCCTTGCAGTCAAAGAAAAACCTCTGGCTTAAATAGGTGAGCTGTGACTGGTAGAGGGATGCAGATAGAGTTTTAGATCCCCCAGGTCCTACAAATAGGAGTTTTTTTTTTTAATCCTCTTTCCTGAGTAAGAAACCAAGTCATGTTGCCTGTTTTACTTCAGGAATAGATGGGATGCTCTGGCCCTTCTGTATGAATGGAGAATATGAGAAGAGGAAAACGTGGCTGGATTAGATTTGGGCTGAGTAAATGTTGATCTTTCCTCACCTGCTCTTGACAAGTCTTCACCTCACTGAAACATTTTTATTAAATTTTAATCAAAAGCACAGAAAGGGTTGTTGATTGTAGGAATGTCTAACCCGGCTCTGAGCTTCTCTGCTAGACCAGTTTATAGATGCTAACAGTGTCACACTGACATTGAGTTTAATGTTGTTTTACAGACTAGATGCCCTACAAACTGTCACAGAATCCAAAAGGATCAAAAAATTCTGTGGCTACATAAGTTTGACAGAGGAAAGAGCCCAAGGGTTTATGAGATGCTAAAGACTAATGTGTTCAGAAGGTTCCCTCTGCATTTGTTGTTCCTGATGCCAGTCTTCTGTGAGATCATGATTTGGTTATGGGAGGAGGGGGGAGCTTCTGCTGAGACCCCAATTTAAGAGCCTATCATGTATTTATTTGGGGGAGTGTAAGCTTGCATCTCATCCATGAGATCTTTGATCACAAATAGATGGCCTGCCTCTCTTTTTGGAAGTCATACATGATCAAAGAGATCCTTTATTTAGAGATGCAAATGCTGCTGTCAAGCCCATAAAATACATACAAATGACAATTTTTTACAGACCTGCATTGTACTTCAAAAGAGCGCTTTTTATTTAAAAGGTCATGACCATCTTGATATCAGATCTGTTATTTGTGAGCGGAAGGTTCAGCAATCTTTTCTTCTTCTGACTTAAACATCATATGAATACGTGCATTAAAGCAAAGCTGAGTTTCTTAGAATGAGGAAATGAATTTTTTAACAGATATTAAAAGGCTAATAAGTTCACAACTCTTAGCACCCAGTGAGAATACCAGATTTTTATACTACAATAAAAATTTACCAGATTTCTGAAAGTATGTGATCTCTTGAAAAGAAAAATCATAAGAAACTTGGATCAGATGTCTATTATTTGAAAAACTTTACAGTCCACTAAAGAGTGCTTTTGGCAGGGAAGTAGGAAATGAGTTGGAAAGCATTAATAAACTTTCAGGATACTTGAAAACACCAGCTTATGGTACTTGATCTTTAAGTGAACTCTAGATTACTTCCATTTTTTTGAAACCATAAGTAGTGCTTAGAAAGAAAGATTTATCTAAGTAAAAAAAAAAAAAAAACCAAAAAAAAAACCAAAAAACCAACAAAAAACAATAAAGCAGAAGGAGGGGAAAGAAAGTTTAGCTTGGACAAAAGCTAGAAAAGACAGAAAAAGCAGTACTTGGAAATTATTACTTTTTGGCATTGAGTTTGATTAATACTTTAAGTATTCCAGAGAAAGAAACATAAAATTCCAGTAGGACTCCAATTTAATTTCACTTATATGTTACTGAAGTCCATTTTATAATGAATTTGTAATAAAATGTCATTATTCTGGCACACCAGCACAAGAAAGGTATGTCAACTAGTTGATAACAAGAAAAAGAGGGTACATAAACTTAGGTGATCAAAGAATTGATTCCAGAACAGCAGTTTGTACCGCAGGCTTGACAGGCACCGATTTTTGCAGGTATTAAGCCAGATTCTACTTTGCTCTTCCATAAAAATGTTAAGTGATTTAAATTCAGTACAAGGCTATGTAGAGCCAGGAAAGCCCGGTGAACATACTAGCCTCTGAAAAGCACATTTTCTAAAAAGGGTAGCAAACTTTGAAAATCAGCCAGCAACTTTTAAACATTAGGCATTTCCAGAGTTGTTCCTTCTTTTAGCAAAAAGCCTGAAAACTGTTTAAGTACACACAATTCTTTTTTTTTTTTTTTTTTTAAATGGACCCAAACAAACTCCCCAAAGTCTCTCTCCTTTTATTTAATGTAAATTTATCAAGACTTTATTAGTTTTTCTAAAAGCTTTTTCAGAGCATTGCAAAGCATGTTTTATGTGAACTCAGGCACCTTAATTGAAAGGTGTCTATGAGTGTAGTAAAGCCTTAATAATGTTGTGTTTTATCCAGAATGTTAATTAGGTGTTATGTTAGATGGGTATTAAGAAGAAATAAAGCAAAACAGTTTTAAGGAGTACATCTATAAATCTCCTACCTTTCAACTTTCCTTCCTGTGATCTTTTTATCAGTTCTTCAGTTACACTAGAATTTTACAGGATTGAAAAAACTTATGTTCATCATTTAAAACAAAACAAAAATCATTTTCTTGAGAAAAATCTTTCTTGCTGACTATGTATGTCAATAATAAACAAGGATGAGATCAGGACAGCAGCTTTCTTTCCTTCTGCTAAGCGTCCTTAGCATAATGCAAATAAAACCATTCTTTGTGACTGTATCAAAGCAGCATCCAAAGCAGATTTGAACAGACAAACTCTGTGCGGTAGAAGTATTTAGGTATAAATCTTTAAATGCTAAAATAAACCAATTTTGTGTGGATGCTGATACAGTAGGTAACAGACTGCCTAGATAATTAGATGCATATGACTACTTTCTGCACAGAGTAGAAATTACTTTAGGTCAACTCAGACACAATATCTCTACAGGATTTGAAAAAGCTTTCAGAAAATACTGTATCAGAGTTCTTCTGTTTTAAATGGCATGGGAATCCATTCTACTAGAAGTAGTAATGAACTAGTAATTTGCAATATTTGCAACTTAGGAAGAGAAAGAAAAGCTGATTGTAAAAGACTTCAGAAGAAGAAAAATTAAGAGATGGAAGTGGACACTATTCAATGACCACCCAGAGTCTATTACTTCTTGCTGTGAGGCTAAGGAAAGTCAGAGTAACTACTGAACATTTTTTTCTACTGCTCTTCAAATTCATCCTAATTATAAGCTTACAGTCACCAGGGAGATATTTGGGTTAGCAAGTTTCTTTTAAATTACAAGTTGCTTACTAAGGCTTTGAAATTGATATAGGAACTGATATAGGAAACTGATATAGGAAAAAGGAGAGTTTTAGCCCAAAAATAAGATCGTTAAAACATCATATATCTGAAAACACAACTGTGGAGCATGGAGCATAGAGTTTTGTGTTTGTCCTCTGTCATTTGTACTCTTATGGTAAACCACTATCACAAAATTCTGATGAGCTAGCAGTGGTGTGGGATTAAAAACCTAAGCATGACTGCCTTGTTTTTGCTAGGCAGAGCCCTGCAAGTTTAGCAGCACTGAAGTCAATGAAGGAGCAGACTCCTAATGGACAAGTTGACAGTGACACATATCATTAGACAAAATGGTGCAAATATCTTTGACACAGACAGGCAGGCAGAAAGACAATAGGGAGGGAGCAATTGATTTGAGAGATGCTGCTGTTGGAAAAAATAGCAGTGGTTTAATTTGGATAATAATTATACTTAACATTTCTGCTTGCCGTCTTAATAGCATTAGTGTAATTCTTTCTGTGCCACTCTGTGAAAACCTGACTTTCCAAGGCCGTGCATTCCTCAGGCATCACTTAGCAGAAGGCCAAAAATGTATGAATTTTTTAAAAAAGCCTCCATTTTTTCTTCAGAATGATAACTGAGCCCAGAGGTGACCCTTATACACAATTGCAGTTATTCAGATCTAAAAAGCCAGCAAATTCACATGTAACTATATCTTCCAGCTTCAACAGTAGGGCAGACTGTCAGCTCCATCATCTGTCAGCACTTGTTCAGGCTAGTAAATGAAGACTGGTGCATACTAGCAATATCTATTTGCTACAGGATACACACTCAAGAAAGTCACGAAAAGGAGTTTCAAGCAAGGGCCAAAACCAATCAGTCATTTTCTCCTGTCAGTGATAAGAAAAGCAACATAAAAGAGAGAGGTGGTTGTCCCAGAGGTGGTATCAGTAGCAAACTGTCACCAAATAAAAATAGTTAAAGTCCTAATGACTGTACTAATTCAATACAAATAAGCCAGGTTCTAGTTAGCTTAGTATTTCCTCTTGCTGGGCCTCAGGCAGGAAAAATAGATGTCTTACTGTTCAGAGGAAAAATTATATGTAACTTTTAGGGAGGGGTGGAGAAGAAATGCACAAATGGTGGGACACTCGGAGGCATCTTTTGTCCTTGGAGCTGAAGTCCCTGAAAAGCATACTGTATCTCATTAATTAACAGAAATCTTCCTGCCTTTTTCTTCTCTGTTTTGTGGAAGATTCAGGCACAGTAAAAGTCCTCCCCATGCTCAGTGTGTATTTAATTTTTCACTGATGTACTTTAAGGCAATGAAGAGCTATCCCATCACCCAGAGACTGAAGGAGGACAGTGAAGTAGAAAGGGTGCAATGCAGAGGATCTGTGTTCAATATGCAGTCTTTTCCAACAAGGAAATTGTCTACTTGTTGACAGCATGCATTTCTATTGCCCAGCACCATAAGTTGAACCCCTCCATAGACAAAAAATAACAGTAAAAACCCACTGCTCTTACCTGATATGATTTTATACAGACTTTTATGGTGCAAAAAGACCACAGAAGGTCCAAGACAGTGAAAAAAATGGTTAAAAGTCTTCAAATCGGGAGCGGATTTATAAGGAATGACTAAGGCTCCACTGATGCTGCCCCATCTAACATGTATGATCCCAAGAATATTAAGTGTTGCGTGCATCTCTTCACACCTAGACCGAGGCTGTATATAGCTCTGTAAATTAACCATGCTTTTCCAGTACCATATACGATGTTTAATTCAATTTAACCAGATATGTGAAAAAGAAAGATGTTTTGATAGTTCCTTCCAGCTCTTTACGCATACAATGTTATCCCCTAATATTTTAGAGACTTTTTACATACATAAAGTATAAAAAGGAGTATATTGACTCTTTGGGGTTTGTTTACATAATTGAAATCTAAATAGTAAATCAACCCATATTGTTGTGATGTAATTCCTTCCATCACAAGGAATTCTAGAATAAGCCATTGTGATGTCACATGGAAGATGCCAGAACAACTATGTGTAAGCTAACGTAGTAATGGAAAAGCGTGGAGCCAGATTAGTGTAACTTGCTACCTACGTAATACATATCATACCCATATCTTGCATCTCTGTCAGGCAAGTCATCCAAGAAGCAGCACTGTGATACCATGCCTCTGGAGCTTCAGTAGGTCACATTCTTCCCCCAAGACTTACTCATCAACAAAAGATTAAAAATGAAATGTTTGTCTTTCTACATATAAATATACAGGAATTAAAAACAATTTAAAATATTTGAGTATCCTCATCCCTCCCCCACTTCCAAAATAATCATAGCTTTATATGATAATTTTTAATTAGAAGTCAGTGAGTATTCTCATATTAAATTGTCTGTCATAATGGTGTTGTCTACATGGATAATGTGTATCTGGAAACAAGGTTTGATAAAAATATACATGGGGGAAGGGTTCCGTAGCTGACATTAAAACAAATGATAAAATCCCCCTTTCTATGTATTTAGACTCCCCTTCTAATGCTTTTTCTTACCTTGTCTTTGGAATATCAAAAGAAAAAATACACACCAAAAAACTCAAGTGATGCTTTCCGGCTGCTCTGTTGAACTCTCTAATTTTTCCCTGTCAGCTCCTTGCACGGATGTCAGTAATTTACCTTAGATTTGACTTGCTTCTCATTCTGCCTCTATGAACCCTTACATAAAAGACGTTCAGAAAGACACTGTGGTATAGTGATTTCATTCAGCCTAGATGTTTGGTTTCCACACTTCCTTTGGATCTAGCTTCCAAAACTTGCACTCTTAAGACAGCTCAGAGAAAGGATGCTTTTACTGTACAGCCTGCTGCCACTGCCATCCTGAATATAGATGCTTCCTGTTGTGTTTCCTCTTTCAATCTATAGCACCCAGATGGCTCATAAACTACAGGCCTTTCTGTCTCCCCCCAGGTTTTTCCTTCACAGGGAACTTTGTGGTTGCTCTGTTGTCCCGCTCCAAGATCTTGGCCACCTGAGCATGGTAAGTAGCCATGAAGAGGGGATGAAGGTGACAGTATAACTTCATTTCTCAGAAACTACATCCCCGATGATAGAAATAAGCATCATCATGACCATGATGTGCCACAGGTATTATGCCTCCACATTTTTCTGTGGTATCACTCTTCATTCAAGATAAGCTATAATATATCTGGAGCACTCCTAGTACAGTCTAGAGGAACCACATCAGAAAGGAAGACCTGAGGCTGAGTTTTTAAGGAACATTTTCCTCCTCACTTTCTTTCTGCCAGACAGAAAGAATCAGATGGTCAACCATTTATTACACTGTCAAACCATCAGATATCTTGAAAACCTGCATTGCTTTCTGGTGAAGTCACGTAAGATACTTGGTCTGGAGCACAAGACTAACAAGGAACAGTTGGGGCTGTTTTGCCTGAAGAAAAGGAAGCTGAACGGAGACCTTACAAGACTCTACAAGTACCTGAGAGGAGGATGTAAAGAGATGGGAGTTGGTCTCTTCTCCCAAGTAACAAGCAATAGAAGAGGAGGAAATGGCCTCAAGTTGCACAAGGGATGGATATTAGAAAAAATTTCTTTACAGAAAGGGTTATGAACAGAAGGGTTATCATTGGAACAGGCTGCCACAGGGAAGTGGCTTAATTACCAACCCTGGAGGTATTAAAAAAGACAGGTAGACAGTGCTTAGGCACATGATTTATTGATGATTTTGGCAGTGTTAAGTTAGCAGTTGGACTTGATCTGAAAGACAATTGATGATTCTAAACTAAAAGCATCTTTTAGTAAGATTGGTAAATACTTCAAGGTATTAGAGACTTCCTAATCACTACACAGAGCGGCAATTTCCCATTTACATGTTTCTGAACAAGTGAAAGGCCATACATTGTGATCAATTAGTCTTATAATTTGTATATGACAGCCAGCCAGACACCTTGAATGAAATTTTTAAGATCTTTAGAAAAGCATCCCCTTGAATCTACTGCAAAACTGGTAAATTACTCCAGTAGTAACAATTCCTACCTAATTTCAAGTCTGATTCTGTCTTCTTTTACTGCTAAGATATAGATCTTGTTCTTTCTGCACTGGAATAAAGATCAATTTACTATTGTGTCTTCACATCTCATGTGGAGAAGTCTAGGCTTAGCTCAGGTGATCTCTTAAATTTTCTCTTTGATAAGCTAAATAGACTGCTGGGGTCTTTCAGCAGGAAGAATATTTTTCAGTTTATAAATTATTTTCATGGTATAACTCAACCATCAGAAGGCTTTCCAGTTCATCAGTATCCTTCTGTTGTGGATGTAAGCAGTAGGTACAGAGTTGCAGCAGTCCAACTACCAAAATGAGATACTAAGGTAAACACAGCTACCCACAATTATTTCAAATTCAGTGTTTAAATATCAAAGAACTGCACAGACTTGTTTTACGTACTATGCCATGCAAATTATCAGCCTATTATTATCCATCACAACACCTAATCTCTTTTTTGAAATTGTTGAGATTGGGTCAAGTTGGTCAAGACAAGATGACAGATGCTCTCCCCACCTCTCACTTTAAGGAGAGGGAGAGAGAATTATGAGTTTTAGTAAAAACTAAACTACTTGAATGAAATACTAATAATAGAATAAAAAAGGAAATAATTAAATACATACAATATATACAAAACCATATTAAAAGTTCCCAGGGAGGTATCACCTGCAGACACTGGGAAAGTTCCATCCTGGATTCAGTGCAGAATGAGAACTGGATTCCAGAACACTCTGATAGGAATCAAAGGTAGACAAGTTATCAGAGTCCTCTTCAGGCAAAGAAAAAAGCTACTAAAGAGAAGAGAATATAATCCCTCTCATCCCTTGGCCTTTATACTGATTATGGCAGATGGGATGTAATACTCTATTGGTCAATTTTGGGCCACCTGACCTGTCCACTCCTCCCCACAGGTGCAACCCATCCATGAAGTAAACAGACAAGTCAGCCAACCCTGATTGCCATAGCAATAAGTAAGACCAGGAGCATTTCTCATTAAGTATGAGGCTGGTCTTACTTTATCTAAACTGGGATGCAGATGTTAGTCTAGGAACAGAACCTGCAATCCTGTATGACCCGAATTCTTTCTTCCTAGATATTTGAGTTTCTATTTTACTCATACTATAAAATATACTACAGGTGACTGTGGTCAAGTTACCAGCAAACCTCTGGTAAGGCAAACACGTGTTTTTTCTTAGGCAAACACTCTGCCTAAGAAAACTATCATCTTCATTATTATCAAACTGGCAGTTTTTGTGTTTGCGGTCAATAACAGCCATAACACTTCATTTCCATGTACTTAATGTAAATCCTAAATAAGATGGGACTAATCTCTGTAGTACTTCTTGAAAGACATATGTAGTTAGTGATAAATGGTGGCCAACAGCTTCTTAATGAAAATGCCTTGCATTACCAGGTGAGTTTGAAGATCACATAGAGGTAACACAGGTTTTACTATTTTTACTTTATTTATTTATTTTAAAGTACTACCAAGATGTTATGAACAACTGAAGAAAAAGTAATATATCCCTAGAAGAAAATCATGCAGAGAGAAGAATCCACTAAAATCAACCAACAATAACAAAGTGTTTCATGAGTTGAGTGGCACTGTTAATAATACATAAAATGTTCTCAACAAATATATCTAGAAATGTACTGTGAGCTATGAAGACCAGGGCAGAATACTAAGAAAAGATTTACCTCCTGCAGTGGGGCCAAAAGCATGGAAGAAATCTGTTCAATTACCTGTGAACCAAACAAAGATAGTTCACACACCTTCACTCATCAATGTCCAGATCAGCACTCAGTATGATGATTTTTACAAATCAAGTTTATAAACATCTTTTTTCCGGAAAAAAAACCTATAAACATATTTGTGCCCTTTTTTTCTCCTAATTAATTTTCAATTAATAAAGTGGATCTAATTATTATTCATTGTTCTCATTTCTTTCCTTATTTTAATAATTTATTCATTGTTTGGGGGATTGCTACATTTTTATAGCTTCTTTCATTTGCCCTGTAAGCTAGCTTACTGTTTGCTTTGAGTTTTGACCAGGTTGAATTTTTGCCGATAGCATTTTAGACATCTAGTTAAAAATTATTAAATAGTTCGTAATAATCACTGAGACTTTTCCAACTGAGTTCTGTCTCCCAGTTGATTTGTCTCATAATTGTTTTCAGCTTTGTTATACTGACCCTTTTAAGCACCAAGTGTATATCTCACTGGTATGTCTTTTATTCTGTTTGCATACAGCGGTGAAATCAAGTTGTAGTCATTTGCACCTAAGAAACCACTAATTTTTTAGTTCTGTGATCAGGTCCTCTTTATCTGTCAAGATGAGGAATAAGGCAGAATTCCTCTGTGTAGGATGAAACACTCTCTAAGTCAAGAAATTGTCATCTATAATTTTTAGAAATCCCTAGGACATTTCAGTACTGGCAGCCTGAGAAACCCCAGCATATGTTGGACAGATTTAACTTCTCCCATCCCCCTTCCTTTTCTCCAATAAAACACTTTTTCTTCCTATGCATTATAGCTGTGTGCTTGAGGGCAACCCATAGCATGGAGAAGGAAGAATATAAGAAGAAAAATTATCCTGATAAATATTGAAGTCGAAAAGGGGATGCTAGAGATGATGATCCACGTGTTGTGACAGGGATTTGTGTAGAGGAATAACAAGAAATTTGTTTCCTCCCATTTCCTCCGAATTTGGTCCTACTCCAGTTTGTGTCATTAGGACTCATTTTGGTGATTTCTATTCATCTCTAGAAGCAGGAGGGATTGTTATCACAATTCTGTGTCCATTTCCTGAGGATCACTAAAATAAAATAAAAATGCTATCAGAAATATAAAACTACGTTGTTCAAGTTTGCATAAAAAGCTTTATTTTGAAGTAAGCCACTTCCTTTTAAATGTTTGATGAGTGCTGCTGCAAGATGAGGCCTATTTGGAGACACATACAAAATATACCAAATATATATTATGAGAGTAATACAGCTGTAGATAGTTTATTAAATTTATTAATTACAAACAGAAACATATAATTTGGAGAGCTGGATTTATCCTAATAATGAGAATCATCATTTGGGATTCATGAATGAGTTGTAAGAGTAAAATGATGAAAATGATAGCTGTATTTGATAAATTAAACAGTTCTACAATAACATCTACATAATTTTTAAAATATCAGGAAACCTGTGCCCTGTTGACATAGTCCAAGAAAAAATAATATTAATTTCCCTTTCTTTTTATTAAATTTTCAGTTCTTGAACTGTGGACACATATCATTTTACTATTTATCAAAGGTCACATGAAATTGCGCATGAAACTAAACGCATTGTGCTGGCTTTAAATTTGCAATTAGAATGGTATGTTTAAATTGAAAAATAATACCTGAAGCATAAGATTAAATGGAGAAATGATAAACAGGCGAAAACTTGCTAAGAAAATTATTAAATTAGTATCAAATTGTATATTTCTTGACTATTTCAAAGCACTCTAAGTAAAGTAATTGGTAAGGGCCGAATAAGTTCTCCTTCGTGTATAGGGCATATAGGGAGGGAAATTTATGAGAAATTAGAAAAATCCAAAGAAAGAAGAAATTTAAAAATTCCATAAAAATACAGTGTTGTTCAACTTTTTCTTCAAGTGAAAGTGTGAAAAGCTATTTAAATAAGTAATAAAAAACCTAATGCATTTACATTACTACCATGTTACCACTCCATCACTGTGTAGAAAAGGCCACTAAAGTACTGTAGTTCTGAAAATATAATTTTGGATACACAAAATCCTCTAAGGCTTCAACTGAAAAAGTATTGCTCTTTCTGTGACTTCTGAGACATAACCTGCACAAGCCGCTTACCATGTTATATCTGATAGATATGTCCTGATCTCCATTTTTTTGAGGACTGTCATGACAACTCAGACAGCATACTGTGTTCCATTCAAATGCAGGAAGTCTCACTACGAAGGCTTATTGGAATCAGAATACATTACAAAAACAACATATGATGCTACTGTTCAACACTTTTATTTCAGCTGATCCAAAACAATTGAGCCTTTCCCTCTCTTGACGCCATTTGGACTAATATGCCTTGCTGAGGAAGGAATGATGTACAAATTTACAAAGAAAACTGGTATCAGAATTTTGTAATATTATCAGTCTCCCACAACAGCACTACACAGTAATTTTATTCTATCTCTCCAGTAGCCTAACCTCTACATCATAACTGATTTTAATAGCTTCATGACTCAAATAAAAAAAATAAGGCAAGAGTTTTGTACTGTGTTTGTCAATGAAGTTACTATGAAAAAGAAGTCAATCTTGCTTTCTATATGATTGGTATGTGCCTCAGATCCCTCAGATTTAAATGTTACCAATTTGTCTCTTTGAACTGCAAGAGATCAGTGTAACAGCAGTGTGCATTTTCTAGAGAACTCTCAAGAACTTTTCAGACTGCCCATCTCTTCTCTTACACCCTTCCCTTGCATGTTCAATTCCAAATATTTTTCTTGACCTTTTGGCCTGCAGCTTCTTGCCAGAAACTTTGCAGAGAAAACCTAGAGCTCTGGCTCCTGTTAACCATAGACATGATGTAATCTTGCCTACATTACTTCACTATTTTTTTCAGTATGTATATACATATTCTTCTTAAATAGTCATCTGGGGGAGGATGTGAGACCATTTTGTGAGATTGGACCAGAATGGAATTTAAGGGTCGTTTTTATAAGCAAATGGACAGCTGCAGTTAACTCTGTGTGAGGAACCAGTCCACAGACATTTGTCTGAATTTTAAATCCTTGGAGTACAGTTTTAAATATCTATGTTTATCTATATATATAATATTTAAAAGGATAAAAAAAAAACCAAAGTAAAATGAAAGCTAAGATGGTACAGAAGTACTCAGTGATTGCAAGCACTTCTGGGCTTCCAAATACATCCATCAAATCCATGGGCACTACAAACTCACTGGGGTCAGAATGTTTGGATATTAGTAATGTAACTATCCATTCGAGAAACCAGTCTTGCCTGTTTTAAAATCAAGACACAGGGTTAAAGTTTCAGAAGACTTTTTCATTTGTGGATTTCAAAGATAAATTTCAAAGTTTTAAATGACACTCATTTTAATGTTCCAAGCAGGTGATAAGCCATAATAGCAGCCTATTTAGCCGTTTTTTATAGCTATGGTCTTTATTGCTCTCCTGTTACTCACACCGTTGCAGCACGTGAAGAAGGCAATTGGTTTCATCTTATTTCTCAAGTGGTGGGACCAAAGTTGAGCATGTGCTGAGAGCATTCATTTGCATATGCAGTCCAGGCATTTCTCTTGTGCCTGGAGAAGTAATGCTGTAAAAATCCAAGTACTGTGCATGTGATATACCTTATAGATATTCATTGGTTGCCAAAACATTGACCTTGCACCTCTTCATGTAGTCAATACTCACCCAGAGAACGAACAATAATATCATTTCATTAAACACATACATAATTTTTGGCAGGGTGGTATATCCACAGAAAATGTGGATTTTTGTTAGTGATAGAAATGCAGTAGTTCCTTTTTCATTCTTCACTATGTTCTTTCCAGTCCAAGGGTCTATCAGGAAGATAATGTTCCCTTCTGAGATTTTTTGCTTTCTAGCAAGCCTTTCTGAAATTTGTAGTGGAGATGCTATGAGATGATTTAAATAAGAAGCTTCAATAAGCTTATTAAAAATAATTTTGACATAAACAAAAGTTACGTATGAGAAAACAAATACATTTTTAGCCCCTACACATCTAATACTTATAAATTACAACTGTTGAAATTTCCAGTTATTAGTAAAAATCTCTACAGTTGAGTATGGAATTCACTTTTATCAAACCTTCATATTAACTATAGACTCTATATAGGAAGTCCTAGGAGCCCTCATTCTATCTTTTATTTAAATTTACTCACAGCCATATTTTCATTATGATAATTATGAGGAATGTCTTAGAGAGGATATTACATTTTACAAAAGCTGTTTTAACATGAGCCTAGGCAGAAATGATACACTTTATTCAAGCAAATTAAAAGAAGAAAGCAAAAATTTGCAAGTAGTGTTAATTTCACTGCACTTTTAAGTAGGAACCTCAAGAGTAAACAAGTTGTTTCAGTAGAGCTGGCCTAAATTGAAAAGGCTCCATATGCTGATTTTAGAGGTGCTCAAAGTAACCAGACATAATTTCAACAAGTCTGTCATTAGCCCTGATTTGTTTCTCTTGGTTTCAACTGCCGCTGTTAATTTCTCAGCCTGTCAGCTTTTACATAAAACAAGTTTTGTCATAAGAAAATATATTTTCACCCTCCTTTTTCTCTGCATACAGGGGGTTGTGGCTATAAGGAGATTTTTTTTTTCCTTAAATCTTCTGAATTCTGTTCTAGTATTCATTGAGGGAAATGCCAGCTTCTTTTCTGGAAGCACATGACACTTAAAGAGTCCAAGCCTATTATTTTTAGTATAAACACCATGGTTCTATCCCTCTTAACCAACAGTGTTTTAAAAGAAAATAAACTGTTAACAGTGAAATTTATACAGCAATGCTGTCTCTATGACCTGTATTATGAGAGAAATAAACCTTTTATACTTTTTTTCAAATCCACTCCACTTTCTCTTATCTTCTCAGCTTTCCCTCATTTGCACATATTCCTCATACACATATGGACATAGGTATAAAATATTGATATGCTGTATATTTTCTCTTTCAGCAAGGATCACAGAGATGGAATTCTTTTTTATTGTTTAACCCTCGTTCCTCATGCTATGTTCTCTCAGTTCTAATTGTAATTTAACATACATTTAATAGATAACATGCAACATCATTCCTGAGATTCCTGACAAGGATAAAAACTTTGTGCAAAACCCCCCTCTAAAACACCAGGAAATAACACATCTCTGGAAGCATGCCTAGAATGGACTGTGTTCTGAGAGCACAGTTCAGGCTTAATAAGTTCTTTTTGCTGCTCCTCTTTTGAACTTTTAATCTTAATACATTGTTTCATGAAATCATCTGTGAAGATATTGCTGCACAGAACTTTACTCCTTTTTAATCATCTACACACCATTTTTTTCACATTTACTTTGAATCCTGCAAAATTAATCTTATCAACAGAAAAAAGAGCTATAAAGGAAGGTGAGAAATTCAGAACCCGTATGCTTAATAAAGGAAATACAAAATCACAAAGTTAATGTTCCATGTGTTCACCTCTTGTCTGAAAAACTGTATTCATCCAGTGGAAAAAATATTGCAATAGATATAACATTATCTGAAGAAATCTATGTTTAAAAATTTAAATAAATGATCAGCATAGCATGTTCACTTTATCTCCTCCATCTGTACCCTCAATATATAAACTAACTCAAGATTAAATGCCTTTGTAATACCTGTGTTCATTAAAAGATAACTACTTCTTAGGTTCAAAAGTAAATTGTGTTACATGTTTGATGTAACACAAAATGGCTTTCAAGCAATTGCACTTATAAGTATCATACAAAACTATATAAATCATATTTGATGTAAATTGTATAATATTTGACAGACATATTCCTGAAAAAGAGGAATTTTGAAAGAAACATTCTGATGATGAATTAATGAAATTAAATAATCCCATCTTTAACATCTGACAGTTATTGACCTCAAAATTCTTCACATCATCTTGGTACAGTTCATTTCTATGCAATAATCTCAAGAAAAATAATGAGTCAAATTAAAGAAATAGCTTCTATATCTCTAGCCTCCATATGGAATCAATATTTAGCTCTCATAATACATTTTAAAAATTATTTTAATTCTTTTTTAACTGAGAATTTCTTTGGCTCCTAGAAAGAGAAAGGTAAGAGATTAAAATTTGGTGGATCCCATGTGTGTAATTTGCAAGGCTTAAAGCAATGCATAAAACATTCAAAAAAGTTTTGTGGATAGCTTGACCTTCACTGTATTGATTTCTATCATAGCATTCTAAAACTTTTAAAGTATGACCTTTTCTTATTCAAAGATAGAAATATTTTTGAAACTGACAGTGTTAGACATCACAAAACAACATCAAACATTGCAAAATAAAGTGTTCTTTGTTGCATAAAAGTGGTGGTAATGCAGAAGTGTATGAGAAAAATTATAACATAGAATCATAGAATCATAGAATGGTTTGGGTTGGAAGGCACCTTAGAGATCATTGAGTTCCAACCCCTCTACCATGGGCAGGGACACGTCCCACTACAGCAGGTTGCTCAAAGCCCCATCCAGCCTGGCCTTGAACACTTCCAGGGATGGTGCATCCATGACTTCCCTGAGCAACCTGTTCTAGTGCCTCATCACCCTCACTGTAAAGAATTTATTTCTAGTATCTAATCTAAATCTCCCCTCTTCCAGTTTGAAACCATTGCTCCTTGTCCTTTCACTACACATCCTGACAAAGGGTCCTTCTCCGGCTCTCCTATAGGCTCCCTTCAGATATTGAAAGGCCGTTATAAGGTCTCCCCAGAGCCTTTTCTTCTCCAGGCTGAACAACCCAAGCTCTCTCAGCCTGTCTTCATAGGAGAGGTGCTCCATCCCTCTTGATCATCCTTGTGGACCTCCGCTGGACCTGTTCCAAAAGATCCATGTCCTTCCGGTGTTGAGGACTCCAAAGTTGGACACAGTACTCCAGGTGGGGTCTCACAAGTGCAAAGTAGAGGGGCAGAATCACCTCCTGTGACCTGTTGGCCACACTTCTCTTGATGCAACATCTTAGTGTTATGTAAAGTGTATGTTGTCAACGTGAAAGAAACATACATTTCCCATTGTTAGTTCCTGAACCATGGAAGTAGTATTTCTGCATATAAGTTAACATAGTGATTTTCTGGCTTGTGCCCTGTAGAAGGAAGTATCTTCTACAAGATTCAGGACAATGGTTAGAGCCATTCTTGAATGTTACTTGATGATCTAATCAAAGTGTAAATCTGTTCCTGTTAGAGTCTGAATTTTCTTTGACTTTCCTATCTCCACAAACTTCTGTGAGTTTACAAACAACACAGACATTCATAAATAAAGTTATTTTTCTTCCATAAGGATTCCAAATGATTAAGTTATTACATATGAAGATATTCTTTCACAACTTAACCCTAGAATTCACAAATATCCAAATATCTCTCATAGACATTACCTCCACTTCATGATCTCTACTTGTAGGTGGTTTTTTAAATTCAGAACAACAATGTAATCTTAGAAACTATAAGTCCTAGGATATCTGTGGGTTAGAACTCCAGGTTCAGCCCTTATGCTTCTTATGAGAAACTACTTTTTCTGAGGCTTCCTGGTGCAGTGTCATTTCTCTGTCCTGGAGATTTCTGTTACTGCTTGTTCCTAAAAAGCACTTCTCAAAGGCTACATTGTCTAATCCTCCCATCACAGAAGGACTGTGAGATATTAGAAAAAGCAGTTGGCAGCAGCTTATTTCTTCCATGGCACGGAGTTTATGCCATAGCAGGGTACAATCAAATGACTTTGCTTGTTTTAATTGCTGGAAGCAGCTCCAATCCTTCCATGAGCAAAGAACAAATACTTACAACTAGACTCTTCCCACTTTTCCTCCATTCTCACTGATTAAGATGAA
>BJBW01012084.1:2033-22661 GCA_004320125.1 Scolopax mira
ATACCCCTCATTATTCCTGCACTAAAGTGGCTTTTAAAGCCCCAATTCATTTGTCAAACATCTTTTATGCCTTCCAATGATGATGTCAGTTAAAAGATACATTAACAGTATTGTGATATGCAGCATTATTTGTAGTTCTTTATACTGATGGACGTTATGTTTGGAAAGAGTAGTAAAGAAGTTATCTATTTAAAAATCCATTCTGTCTGTACATTACGCTTTCAAGCACATCAAGCTGTACGAAGTCATGAGGCAGTGACTTCTTTATTACTTCTCAGTGCCTTTGCTCTGAATTCCTGATAGTTCTCAGGCAGAGATGTTACCTTCTCTTGCGATATGTTTCTCCTCTGTCTTCATTGTTGAATTCCTAGACCTTTTTAAAACTGAGAACACTTGGTTTGATTAACTCTTTTTTGATGGAGTGATGACTCAAAAATAGTCAGTATTTACTTTTTCATAAATAGAAGGATATGTTTTCATAAGCAGTGACTCCACTGTTTTGTTAAAAGTAAATCTTCACATTTAGACAAGATTAAACTTAGATTCATGTTTTCAGCATAATTCATAAAATCTGATGTACCTAGTATATGCTTTCAGAATGGTTTGAGCATTCAGCTTTAAAAAGTAAGAGGTATAAGATATGCTTGACATGATACTTCTTTGGTTACTTTCATAAGCTCTGTTTAGTGGACTCCTTGGAGACACCCAAACATTTCTATCTACACATCTCAATTTCTCAATCTGTGTTTTGTAATTCACTGGTCTTTTTAAGTAGCACTAATATTAAGAACTAAATGTTGTGGTACATAAATATTTGCATGTTTTGATGATGAATGACTTTAGTAATGATCTCTGACAAAAAGTATTTTTTGCAGCTAAGTTAGGTTACAGCGAACAAAAGGACAGACTAAAGGACATATCCAGAGAGTGTGCTCAGAAAGCTGTTGATATGAAAAACTTCTCCTCTTTACGGAAAGAGGCAGACAAAGGACCAAGAAAAGAATCTGGGAGACAAAGAGGTACATCTTAAAAATGTGACCAGAGGATCAATGCTTTTAAATACCTTCTAGCGTCAATACTATCTGCGCAATTTTTTTCTCCTTTTAACACACTGTAAGGTTGGGGGGTTGGACTAAATGATCCCCAAAGGTCCCTGTGATTAATTTCCCATTTTTCAGTAGTCTGGGGTACGTACAGAATTTGTTGAGATGTTGTAAAATACCAGTTAAATATTAACGAGAACTTTAATGGAGCTTTTTTATTTCCCTCCTTTAAGATTTGATTGGGGAAGATCGTTCCAGTGTTAAGTCAGGGTCTCCTCCAGTTGGAAACGGACTCAGACACTGTGCTGATCAACGCATATACAGCAGCCAGGGAAAAGGCTCCTATAAGCATGACAGTGCACCTCACCAAGCAAAGCTTTCTGTACAGGTGCTTGGATCAAATAAACCAGAAGCTTTTCCTGCTGGAGAGAAACCAACGGTCAGGACCCGGACTGATGGTGTCACTGGCTACGACACAGACACCAGTCAAGATTCTAGGGACAAAGGAAGTATTATCAGCAGCAGAAGCAGAAGTAAAGGTTGGAAACCTATGCGAGAGACACTAAACGTGGACAGCATTTTCAGTGAGACAGAGAAAAAACAACATAGCCCAAAGCACAAGGCAAATCCCAACAGTAAATCTAAGCATGAAAAGGAGCGGAGCTTTAACCATTGGCCAAAAGACAACCAAATCCAGAAAGGTTTAATGACTATATATGAAGATGAAACGAAACAGGATACAGGAAGTCGAAGTTCACTGGATTCAGAGGGAAAAGGGAATGCTGAAAAAAGCAAAGGATTTACAGAGAGAAAAATCCTGGGCGACAGCTGGCAAATTCAGAGGACAGAATCTGGATATGAAAGCAGTGATCATATCAGCAATGGATCTGCTAATCCAGACTCTCCTGTTATTGAAGGAATCAATTCAGCAGATACCAAGAACGTTAAAGAAAGCGCTTCTTGCAGGTAATGCTAATGCTCTTAGAACTTGCATAGATTGTATTTACAGAAAAATAAGTTGTTCTAATGTTCATGTGTTGTTTAAAAAAAAAAGTCAAGGAAACATGCTTTGGAACTTTATACACTTGAGGTCAGGTATGAAGAAAGCTAGCAAGTTATCTAGAAATAAGGGTGCGGGCAATTAAGTGTTAGGTTACCTTCACTCTGAGGCTGCAACACTAGTTCTGTTTGCAAGGCACTGAACTATATTGTTATGGCTGTGAGCCAGATCTGCTAAGCCCTGCTAAGGGGCAGGGTGTGTTCATTTGAAATAATTACTACACTTCTTTAGTTACATGTTTTTTAGACTGCGGGTAACTTGCTATCTGTAATGGAATACAAGTGTCTGTATAAATCATATCTGTAGCAATTGTACAGACAAGGAGATGGGAATGGCAGTAGATAAACTTTGTGTTCTGTTACAGTCATTGTTCTGAAATTCAGTTTTCTAGAGCAGCTCAGATACATATTGATCATTTGATAAGTGATTGACCTGTTTGAAAGAAATCTTTGCTGAAAAGTGTAGAATTACTAAAACTGGCCAAAAGTGTCGATAGTAGCAAAATTTTCGTAAACTTACTAAGAACTGAGGTATGCTAGTTAGTAAGGAGAATGTTGCCTAGAGACCTTGTGGAGTCTGTCTGTGGAGGTACTGGTAACCCAACTGGAGGTGGTCCTGGGCAGCCTGTTGTAGTTCATCCTGCTTGAGTGAGAAGCGTTGGACTAGATGATCTGAACAGGTCCCTTCCAACTTACATGATTATGAGGTGCTGTGAAATACAAAGTTATCAACCTTCCACATGCAGTTTTCTGTATTGTCTACCTTAAGGTGTACGTGGAATATAGTTCCTACTAGAACCCATACTTTCCTCTTTTGAATCTTGTTTATATCCATAAGATGGAAGAGCAGACTTGTGAGACCAAGCCTAATCATGCATTTGCTAGATTTGAGTAAATTTTTGGACATGAGAACATTTATTTTACAGGGGAAGAGAAGAACAAATACCAGGAAATGAAAAGGCTCTGACCTCTCTAAGCAGAGATGCAAAATCTTAGAACTCATCTCATAAATTATTGTAGCAAGTTATTAATTTTTTTTATTTAAAACAGCTGTACTTAAATAGTTAAAATTTCTTTGATTATTTTGGAAACTTCAAGAAATCAAAATCAGTCATTTGCTTAATTCTTAGTTTCCTAGGGAATTATTTTGCATATAGAAACATAAATAAGGACATAAAAATAACAGCTATTAGGATAGGGCGAAAAGTTAATCTAACATGCATTCAGTCTATACCGTAGCTGGTAGGAAATGCTTATGAAAGATGACAGTAGATACAGTGGTATTTCATAACTGTATTCTTCTGGCCTGTTGTATTTAGCTGCTTTATTGTCTTTCTGAACTGGAGATTATGACTGTGGTGTCCACTTTCCATTAAAATCTCTTCTTACCCCATGCCTTCATCTGTTCCCTTCTTTTCCTCTACCTCCCTCCCATCTTTCCCTTCCCAACAATCTGCACAAAACCCCACTATACAAAATCCTTAAGGGCTTTCTATTGGATAATGATATGAATATGTGTAAAGTTACTCCGAGCTTTTAAAATATGCCCAAGAGGTAATGGGATGCCTGAATACTGTCTGTATCTTTTTATGAGAGAGGGTACGATAAATTTAGAATAACTTAGTTCATTAAGAATCTGCTTTCACTGTTATTTAAATATTTGTCAAATAAAGAAAAAAAAAAAAGTAGTTTATCTAAATACAGGTGTCTTCTTGTGACTTTCAGAAGGATATTTTCTATGCCTGTCTCTTTCTCCGTTCAGAGGCAATAGTTCCCTTCTAACCATTCAGACTTTGTCTCATAAAAAGAAAGAAATACTTGACAGTTCTTTTAGAAGGCGGAAAAAATTTACTTTGAATTTTATTTTCTGCTAGGTTCTTTCTCCATTTTTCTTTTTTCTTTCAGTATTTTTCCTGTTTTCCTGTCCTTTCAATAACAAGAGTGGTTTTGTTTTTTTAATTGAAATGTTGACACTGTGTATCTTCTTCCCTACCTTACTCTTGGAGGAGGAAGGAATTGCCAGGGTGCTTGTCAGCTCCCTGTCTGGATTGGTAAGGCATGGTTTTTGCTCAACTAAACCAGCAATACTTACTAAATCTGCTGATTTTTATTTTAATTATTATTTTCTCCTCTTGGGTTTGCTGCTGTAAACTTCCAGTTTTCTTCCAGTTTGAGAAAAAATTTCATAGTTGAAAATCGGTATGAATGAAAGACGTGGCAAATAAGAAGTAGCAAAATGTCAAACTACAAAAATGGGCAGGACAGAATATTACAGTACATTACATGTACTGATATTGATACTGATGGGATTTTTGCACTTTTATAAGACTTAAGCTTGTCATAGTGAGATGCTGTTATGTGTTTAGCTTCAGAATATTCAGGGTGTAAAACTCTTAACACTGAAAAATGTATTTGCTTCAGACATGAGTGATACTGATAATAAACTGGAAACCATATAGTACCACATGAATAGTAGAATTCTGAAGCACAAAAATACTGTTTTAGGTAAAACCTACAAATGAATTAAGTGTCCAATACAGTCTTCCAATTGAAAATCACTACAGTAAACAAGTATTCAAAATTGTCATGCTTTCTGGGTGATCTCTGTTAATAAGTACTACTTAAAATTTTTATGATTTTTTTAGTTTACAATGAGAAAAGTACAGATGACAGTTCTTTCTTACAGATGGCACGTCGTTTTGCTATTGTTGATAACTTTGGGAACCAGCTGTCTTTATTAAGCAGGCTGATGTGATATTAGGATCAAGAAAATCTGCTTTTATTTGCTGCATGTTAGGCATCCTGCTGTTGTACTTTAGAGTCAGGCTGGGATGATTGGGCAGCCAATCTCCAGAACAAACTGGGAACAGCAGCCTCACAAAGTATATGATTTTTACCTGCATGTATTAAAGGATTCAGGTCTTCCTGAATTTCTCTGCATCAGCCCAGCCTTTCACATGGGGGAGCAGTGTTGAAAGTATTAAAGGCCACCCTTACTACCTTAGATATCTTCTGTAAAGTGTGTGTTACTAAAAAATGTGACGATGATAACAAGACTCACTTTTGCAAAGGCAAAGTTTTCACACTTATATGCATTCAAGGCAATAAAGTTTGTGATCACGCATCAGTAGTTTAAACCTTCACGTGACATTTATGCTTCTTTTACAGCGAACAGAACTTGTCAACCAAAAAAGCTGACAATGTGTTACACTCGGTATCCCAGCAGAACAGAAACTTTTATGGTAAGAACTTCAACTTCTATAAAAAATAAGAAGTTTTCTAAAAATAATTTAGATGTACCAAAAGTTTATACAGCTATATTAATATCACATAAGAGATGGACAGCTTTCAGATTAGCCTTTTGTATTTTATAATTTTGCTGTGTAATTTAATGTCATGATAATTCCAAAAAATATCATTATGCGTATGGGGTTTTTTGGGCGGTGTAGTTTGGATTTTTTTAAATTGTTTTTTGCAAACCATTACGAAATATTTCAAAGTCAGGCAGTTACTGGGTTGGCTGTATTGAGGTGGATTAGAAGAAGATTGGTGTGAAATTTGTGGCTGCTCTGCCTCTGATATTAGAGGGTTTTTATACTTTTTTTTTCAGTAGAGAGCACTCTTGATGTCTTATCGTAGCCTTTGTGCTCTGTCTTTTAAAAACGCAAAAGAAATCTGTTTTGTGGGGCTTTTTTCCTCCACAGTAAATCCCAAATTTTGTTCTTGTTCACATTTTTAACCTTTTCAGTGAGTTTGATGGCTATTAATGTCCCTTCTTGGTACATTTTGATGGAAATGTGATGGAGCAGCAGTTCAGTTACGGTATCACTTTTTTTCATCATGTTGAAGAAAATTGTTGTGTTATGTTGGTAGCAGCAGTAGTAGTTCCCTAATTCTGTGCAAGGTCATGAATATGGATGTTGGGAGTGTCCCTGTTCTTAGCACCTCAGCTGTGTGCTGAGTCAAGTAAAAGCATGACACATCTCCCAAACATTTGTTTCGCGCAATCTCTATCACACAATGACTAGGCCAGGAGGTGGGGTTTTTTGTAGCATTTGGATCTGTTCTAAATACAGTATTATGGTGCAGAAAATGTGTTGTTTTGGGAGGCCACAGCTTCTTTATAAATTGTTAGATAATCAGGTTACAACAGTTCTTCTTGCCACGCTCGTCCTCTTCTAGGGTGTTCTGTTACAAAGCGTTTTCTTCATAGGTTGATAGAGCTTGTCCTGCCATATACAGCTGCCTCTTAAGGAAGTGGCCAATGTGTAACTGCTTCTGGCTGGTGTGGGTCCTCTGTGCAAGAACTGGTAACACTATTGTTCACCAGTGTTGCTGTAGTGACGTGACAAGATGGAACAGTTTTAAAGTGAAAGAGGATAGACTTAGATTGATGATAAGTAAGGAATTTTTTACTCTGAGGGTGGTGAAACACTGGCACAAGTTGTGCATGCCCCATCTCTGGAGGTGTCCAAGATCAGGTTGGACAAGGCTTTTAAGTAACCCGGTCTAGTGGGAGGTGTCCCTGCCCATGGTGGGGATGCTGGCCATGCGTGATCTTTAAAGATCCCTTCCAGCCCAGACCATTCCATTATTTGATGGCTGTGATTCTTGGATGCTTCTATATTGGCATAAAACATCCATTGTAATTCATTTTCACTGGCCTTAATCAATGCTTTCTTTTTTCTGTTGTTTATATTTTACCTTGAGAATGTGTTTCTCAGTTTAATGTGTGGTTTGGGTTTTGGTTTGAATTTTTTTGGTTGTGGTTGGTTGGTTGGTTTCTTTTTAGCAACTGTGCGTGTTCCTTCTCTGCCCCTTCCACCCACATGCCCCCCCCCCCCCCCCCCAAAAAAAAAAAAGAAAAAAGAAGAAAAGAAAAACCCAGGGTAATTTTGTTAACTCCCTGTGTTTTTTCCAAAAGCATTTCCATGAGTTTTCTTGGTGAATACTAAGGAAGATTTTTGTTTTTAAATGTCTGGGTGGACTTTGGTACCACTTGTTTTCCTTCAAGATATGAAGCAATATCAGGAAGAAACACTTGTAATAAGGAAATCTACTTCCTTTTACATAGTAATATGTCTGTTGGGTTTTTATAAAGTTGATAAATGCTTTGGCATATAAATATTATAGGTCAGCGTGAGGCCAGCCAAAATCATTATCTGCTGTTGCTGGAACAATGGAGTGCTGCTTGTACAAAGAGTTGCAATAAATATTAGGCCACTTCCCCAGGAAATGTTTGATTTTTATAGATATCATACTTCTTTTCAAATAATGCATAGTATGGTTTCTTCTAAGACTTAAATTGGGGGTGGGGGTGTGCCATAACACTTTTATCTTTTCTGTCATTATTTTTTGGTAGTAGATAGAGAACCAATTTAGTACTTGTTTTATTTTGGCAACCGAAACCAAACAAACCAAAATTGATGTTCTGTGGAATGCAAAGATCTGTTTTCGTGTAACACTTACTCTGTTTAAGTTCTGTATTATACTGGATTGATACAAATGGAAAACTAATCACACTTGGATGGCAAAAAGACAAAACACACCAGTGGCAAATACATGAGGCATTCTGTCAGAATGAAAAATAGGTGGGCTCAAACAATGTTTGAGCTTAATAATGAGTATTCTCCAGAGAGAACCCTGTACCCTTCACTATACTTAAAGCTTTCAACATGCATTGTACATTTTTTTTTAAAAAGTTTGGTGCTTCCAGGTGATCCTTAGAGTTATCATAAATCATTGATGAGAAGATCCCATCTATTCAGTTACTTGAATTCAGTAACTAACTTTTGAATAGTTTCATAAGAAAAATGCTTGTATTCTAAATCAAATGTGAAGTTCTCCCATGAGCGCATGTTTTGGAAAATAATGCATTTAGTGGAAGTGATGAATGGACTCTAAAGATATCTGAAGAATTTGATTACTTCACACGTATGTGGGGTTAGGGATTTATTGAAACTCAGATTTTTGGTTGTCTAAGAAGTGTGCCAGGACACCTTTTAGCAAGGACAGTAGTAGTCCTTTACAGGTATCAGTTTTATTACCTTATTTATATCTTTGAATATTATGAACAAGACATAGATTGGTAAGTAAACACTAAATGGGCTCCTAGAAAGTAGTAGTTTAAGAAAAAAAAACACAAAACAAACCCTGTCTTTTCTGACAGAGGAATGGTATGTAAGAAATCTTTGTTAGCCTCTCATGGCAACTTGAAAAAATATCTCTGGGTGGTTTTTTGGTGTGGTAAACATCTTATGGAAATAATATTGGACTTGTAATTACGCCCACCATTTGTATAACTATGCCTTACCAGTTCCTCATCTTTAACTGTAGCTGAATAAGGCTACTGTTCAGTAGTTGAGGAGTTCTGACCCTGACTTGCAAAAATAAACTTATTGTTAGAGCATTATAAAGATAGTACATTGGATCATACAGTGGTTAAGCAGATCAAATGGCTGCTGCTTTCACTGGTGTAGTAAGCAGCAGATAACTGTAGTGCTGAAGCCAGTGACCCAAAAGGCAAATTCCTAGTTTGCCTGACCAAATTTTATCAGGAAAACATAGATATTAAGTAAGCAGATATAATATTCTTGATTTATATTATTGGGTTGGTGTTTTTGAAGTTTAAACTTGCTGAACTGATGAACTGCGGAGGCTAACTTTTTTTTTCTTGTTTATAAAAAACATGTGACATGAACAGTGCGAGGGCAGAATTTCCAACCTCACATTCTTCGAGTAGAAGAAAAATTACTGTAATTCTTGGAAAGGGCTATAAAATTTTTTTAGTTGATTTTTCAGAGCAGACAGCATAAACAACCCTGCTTTGGGACACATGTGTCAGCTACTGATAATTATTTTCAGTCATAAAGGGGTTTTAGTGCCTTTCATGACAACCCTCACTGATTCCTAAGGCTTCATGATTCATGTCTTCATGAAATTGCTGCTCCTGACAGTTTAGATTAAAGGCATTACTGTTGGGGGGGTTAAGGAAAGGGGGAGGGGGGGGGAGATGACAAAAAAATTAAATCCTGGAAGCCCTGTTTTCTAGATTCCTCCCCTGCAGCTTCCCAAAGCTCTCAGCACTTCATTCTTGAACAAACCTGTCAGTAGAGTAAGGATTAAAATTGGCCAAGTGCCTGATGGCCTCCTGTTTAAGATATAGTTTTAAAAGTTGCCTGTTCGATGATCTCATAAAAGGATGTACTTGGAATCAATGCCTTAAATTGATAATTGCTTCCCTTTGAAAAGAAATGCAAAGCAGTATTTGTACAAATGCAGAGGTTTTCCCATTAATAATTATTCATTCTTAATAGCATGAGACAACTCAGACTAGAGTCATTCTGAAGCTCTGGTGAATATGTAAAGAAGAATCCAAATTGCCTCTGCTTAATTGTCACTTCAGGAAAACCCCACAAAAAATATAATTCTGAAAAAAAAAAACCCCTCATCATCTTATGAAAACCATATATTTATAGTAAGAATATATATAAGAATATATAGTAAAGAAAATCCAGTTGTTACCCTTATGGTGCAGTTAATGTATATGACTTACCATCTTTGAAGAACTGAGTAGTGAATTAAAGCATGGAGCTACTTTATTTACTTAATATTGAACAGAAACAAATAAATGCTTTTCTGGAATGCCTTTAAATGCTAGATTAAAGATTTTAGTTTAAAAAAAAACCAAACAAACCACAAACCAAAAAAATCCACCAAACAACAACCACCCCAAACCCAACCCTAAACTTTAAAGATTTCCAAATACAGTCAAACAGCCTGTGACAATTGAAATGTAAAGCACTCCCACGTTTGTAATTCAGTTTATTAATGTGAGAAGTTTGCAATGTAAAATAGATGATGCAAAGGTTCAGGATTGGGTTTTAAAACAAAGATCTTTTAAGCTTGTTGAGATGGGCAGATCAGAATGAAGACACAGTAGTAGTTGGTGTTCTTCATTGATTGTTACTTCACTTCAAAACACTTAAACTCTTAAACATGTGCAAGTACGTACCACTCCACCCCCAAAAAACCAATAGTGTGGCATTTCATTTTCATCTTTTCCAGATGTTTAAAGCCATGGATATAAAATCCACTAATGAATATGTAAGAAGTGTTTTGCAGCAGAATGTTGCTCTAAAAAGACAATTTATTGAATATAAGGAAAAATTTTTTCTGGAGATAGTAACTTTTTTTAAACATAGGATTCTATTTTGAACAAGTTATAATGTGTTTGCCTTCTTGACTGGGTTGACATGTTTTTTCCACGTTTCTAAAGCTTCCAGTAAGTTTGTCTGTCATTTCAGTTAATACAGAAAAATGTCTGGGTTCTGGGAGAGGAATTTGCCACAGTACTTGTTACTAAAAGTATTACACCTTGGTTTTTCATTGGCAACTTAAAAAAAAAATAAAACAGTGTAAACAAAAGTGTAGGAAGCATGCAGCTAAAACACACTAGAAGGAAATTGAATTTAATGTGTCTTTTTGGGGTGGATTTGCAAATGTTCTTCATGTATAAATGGTGGTATTAGAGGAGAACTTGTCTGTCCTACCTGTTGGCTATAGAATGGCTGTTAATCTTCTGAAAATCTAGAGTAGCTATTCAGATATGAAAACAGATATTTGTGAATCTCAAAACCAGACTGGTTTGTACTTGAGAAACCAGTTACATGGTGTTTATTGGTAAGCTTCTTACACCCCGTTGATAAGGATGTCTGTCTCCAGATGCGCACAGTGCTTATGTGTCCCCTATTTAGGTTTGCAAAGAACGTAGAGCCAAAATTCCCCATCGAGTCTGCGTCTGGTTTTAACCATGCATGGATATCCTGTCAGCAGAAGTGAAAATAACACGTCTATTTTTAAATTAGCTGGAATTCTGAAGGCACAAACCACCCGGTATGCTGAGCAGCACTGGCTGAATGCATCCTGTGGTCACCCCAAGGAAACAGCTTATTAACCTTTGCTGCCGCCTCCTGATCTGTGTCAGATACTGCTTCTCAGAAGGGATGAACAGGCTAAATTCCTTGGGAGTAAAAATTAAAAAAAAAATAATTAAGATCTGTAATCTTCACATCAGGCCCTTTGGGGAATTAAAGAGCAGATGTGTGAGCGATTTTATTTGTGGCTTTTAAGTAGATGTGTTCTTAAATAAAAGTTGATATAGTCAAAGTCTAGCTTCAGACACTGTTAATCTAGCAAATTATTTAACTACTTAATTCCTAGGAGTCTGTCTTGATGTTGGGACTGAGATTAAATACAGAATTGGAAATATTCACGGGAAAAAAATGTCAGAGCCTGTTTTGTTTTTTTTTTCTTTAAGTGATTAACGGTTCATTAAAATTAGTAGCAGAATCAAATGTTTTCTGTTTGAAATATTACCTCAGCATTAGTTAGCTCTGATGCCATTACCCACTGGAACAGTTTAGAACTTTCTTTCAGGTTAACTACTTGCGTGTTGCCAGTGTCGCACACGGGCTCATTCACTAGTATATTTTTCCCATATTCTTTCTAAGGTTGTGGTATTGCTTAGTTTATTTCTTTTTCCCCTCTCCATTTTGAGGCTCAAAGGAAAGCCACATGGGGCCTTTGTCTCTTGTGCCATATGCCTTTTAGTCTACAACCTGTGTTCTTTGTCCAAGATTTAGTGTCTTTAGTCTTTCATCAATTAAAGATAGGGCGGATATTGACTCTCAAAACATGTATCACTCAGCAGCATTGTCTGAGGTTTTTAGTTTAGTTCTTTTCTGTTGTTGGGTTTTTAACTCATGTTCATGAGTCAAATGTTCCAAGACTTTGTTTAAACTTGGGGAAAGAGCAAGTGAATAAAAAAAATATTTTATCCTGGTAAGATTGCATCATTTAAGAAATGAAGTTTTTGTAGCTCTTGCTGATTAAAGGAACAGCCCATATTATCCCATTGGAAACTGGCTAAATACTGTCTATTGAACATAAAATTACTCCACTAGAAATCAGGCAATATATGCTGCCTTTTTAGAATTTAATTTCTGTTTTTTTCTGAAATAGGCATAGTAGTTGTATGAATCTGCCTGCGCATACACAAAATAAGATGTCTTTTGAGTGGCTTCAGAGAAGGTGACTGATTATAATTAGTCTGATTATATGATTAGGAAGACTTTTAGTATCTGTCTCTAAACAAATGAGCTGTTGCTTGTCACTTATATAATCATATAATGGTGTGGGTTGGAAGGAACCTTAAAGATCATCTAGTTCCAACCCCCCTGCCATGGGCAGGGACACTTCCCACTACAGCAGGTTGCTCAAAGCCCTGTTCCTCCCAGCCTTGAACACCTCCAGAGATGAGACAGCTTCTCTGGGCAACCTGTTCCAGTGCCTCACCACCCTCACAGTAAAGAATTTCTTTCTAGTATCTAATCTAAATCTCCCCTCTTCCAATTTAAACCCTTTGTCCTGTCACTACACTTCCTGACAAAGAGTCCCTCTCCAGCTCTCCTATAGACTCCCTTCAGATATTGAAAGGCCATTATACAGTCCCCCCAGAGCCTTCTCTTCTCCAGGATAAACAATCCCAGCTCTCTCTGCCTATCCTCATAGGGAAGGTGCTCCATCCCTTTGATCATCTTGGCCCTCTGCTGGACACGTTCCAACAGATCCATGTCCTTCATGTGTTGAGAACTCCAAAGTTGGACACAGTACTCCAGGCTGGGGTCTCATGAGAGCAGAGTAGAGGGGCAGAATTGCCTCCTGTGACCTGCTGGCCACATGTCTCTTGATGCAGCCCAGGATGCAGTTGGCTCTCTGGGCTGCCAGTGCACATTGCCAGCTCATGTTGAGCTTCTCATCCACCAACACTCCCAAGGCTTTCTCCTCAGGGCTGCTTTCCAGCCATTCTCCACCCAACCTGTATTTGTGCCTGGGATTGCCACATCCTAGGTGCAGGACCCTGCACTTGGCTTGGTTAAACTTCATGCAATTTGCACGAACCCACCTCTCCAGCCTGTCCAGGTCCCTCTGGATGGTATCCGTTCCCTCCAGGGTGTCGACTGCATCACTGAGTTTGGCATCATCAGCAAACTTGCTGAGGGTGCACTCTATCTTACTATCCATGTCTCCAATAAAGATGTTGAAGACTTGCCAAGAGTCTTGCCAAGAGCTTCAACATTGTATTAATTATCTATTTTCTGGTAACATGAACCACCTCCCCACCTCACACACACACCCTATATCCCCCCTCCCCCAAAAAATACCAAAACAGCCCACAACCATTTCCTCCAGATTATTTTGGATGAGTATAAGATCTAACCTTCTGTGACAGATGGTCTTCAAAACAGTTGTTTTGATCAATGTCAAATCTTGAAAAGAATTGATTGTCCTCTTGTGTGTTGGTTTGGGTTTTTTTGGTAACCTCTGAAGAATTAAAAAGAAGAAATTAGACTATTTCTTTGAATTAAAATATTATTTTGAAATATTGTAACATTTTTTTCTACCCCCAGACTTGAGGAAAGACCAGATCAATTCAGAAGTTAACTACAAACCTCATGTTAATTTCCCGACAGAATTACGTTTGCAGGTGCCGAGTCCTCCAGTAAAGAGGTAACTAATACTGGCATTAATTTATTATGCAATATTTTAAGAAATAGTGAATTATGTTATGTGATAGTAATCAATATTAAGCATGCAAAAGTTAAGATATTGAATTTTTTGACAGACAATGCATTTTATGTTTTACATATTTGATAGGTTTAAATGCCTCTATTTTTAATTTTGATGCTGTCAGTGGAACCAAATAGCTTACATTGTTTTAAACCATCTTTCCAGAACAAAGTGTTTTAATACTTTTTCGGTTCCAAATTTATATACTACAACGGGCAGTGATTAACGGATTTGTTGTTAGTGCAATAGCCCCATAAAGTTTTGAAAAACGTGGCTGGAAGGAGAGGGAACGATAATTTGTTTAGTAGCTGCTGCTATACCTGTTGCTTCTCATGTGAACTGTAAGTGCTCAGTACCTCTAAAAAAAAAAATCAAAGAACTAAATACAAATTTAGCGCCCAAAAGTAACATCTAATATTTAAAAAGTAGGCTGAGTCACAGGGATGCTTTGAAGAGGGCAGAGGTCATGTTTGACATAAATTTCTTCAACATCCAGGATTATCTTATCTTACAGATACTCAGTCTCTTGCAGAGATTTTTTGGGGCACTTTATATTTTACATGAAAGAAACATTGGAGTGATTTAATATAAATTTTTATCAAATGACTGTATGTTGAGCAGATCCCAATTCCCTGGTCAGTTTGAATATCTAAGCAGTGTTGCCAAGGCTGTCTTTGAAAAAAATCCTTAAGTTATTTGAGCTTTTTCTTATGTTTTTATGGATACTTAAATCCTATGTGGTTTTGTATTTTAGAGCTGAAATGCCTGAGACCAACAGGAGATATTTACCATCATCAGCTGTACAGCCAGTTCTTAAAGACATTGTTAAGTCAGAAAGCAGGAACAAGGCAAACGAACAGAATTCTTCGGAATGGCTCAATCCAGACACGTTTGAGAAGATGAACGTGTCAGTATATTGTCCTGATGGCATAACCCACCCTGTTACCACCACGGAAACCGTCTGTGGAAGGAAGCTGATCAACAATGACTTTCACTCCTCTTCCCAGCTGCAGTCTCATCATGCAAGAACGTTTGTTCCCAAGGTGGGGATGTCACCTTCTGTGCCACAGAACCTGTCAGAAAGGCTCATGGTGCTTCCTCCTCCTCCTGGTGAGCTTGCCGGGCATCCACTCCGAAGGGTGGATGCTCTTTGGGTGCCTGAAGCAGTGTACCAAAATCTTCCTCCCCCTTTACCACCCAAGAAATATGCTCTGTATACTTTGCCAGGATCTGAAAATAACTCGGCAGCTGATGTAAAATCAGCAGAAACGTTGCAAAATAATCCGTTAAGGCAAACAGGTACACCTTTAAAATCTGGATCGGAAGCAAGCGTATTTACAACTGAACAAAGGCTTAAAGAGCCATTTCAAGGGAATGAACTGTTTGTTCATAAACCAGATTCTCCACCTCGCTTAGCAGTTAATGACTTTTGGACTGTGTCTGAAAACATCTTAAAGAAAGGATCTCGTCACATGGGACCGAGTGCTGGCTACGTGGATGGAAATGATAGTGTATCCCTAACGACTTATTTTTCCGTAGATAGTTGTATGACTGACACGTACAGGATGAAATATCATCAGAGACCCAAGCTGTATTTTACAGATAGTGGAAGCTTTCACAAAGAAAAGCATCCTCCATCAGCTGGAGTAGAACTGAATGCTACGTGCCACGCTAGTATTGAACCCAGGCATCCCGCATCCGAGCAAAGGTACAAGGCAAATTTAGAAGGCATACACTGCAGCAGGTAGATTCTTAAAATAAACCTGGATCCGACTTCAGCATTTCATGTAGTCTGTGAATGGGCACAAACCTTGAATCACCGTGTGTGTATGATAAGTGGGTACTCTGTACTTTGCTTAGGAGTTATGACTGTTTAAATGAATATGCAAATAGAGGCGAGCGGAGGAGAAGAGGTGCTAAACTTCTGGTTCTTTGATTTGTTACTCCAGTTGCCTTAATGCTTACCACTGTTACTCAGCTGGTCTTCTACAGTTTGTATTAAAAACGGTCCCTTTGGGTGTATGGGATCAACTAGATGTTACTAATTTTGTAAGAAGATTTAATTAGTTGCGGTTTTAAAAGTGTTCCTTCAGGCTGGGGTCACTACATGGTTATACTAACAAAAGGGATAAACATATTACCATATATAATGCAGTAAATACAGTTATAATAGAGCAGTATTTGTCCTAGTAGGTAGGAGGAGGAGGTGACGTGGTGTTTTAGGTTTTTTTTAACTGACTTCTCTGAGAATTTGTGCTTTCACAAGCCTTCAAGTGTCTTTAATAAAAGTTTACCCAGAAAACTTCTGACTTTTCATTTGAAAAGCCTTAATAATAATAATAATTCTTTTAAAATGGTTCTTGTTTGCAAGTGTTAACTAAGATGTTCAAAGGGAATCCAAGTAAAGTGCAGCAATAGACTATCCTCTTAGTATTCCTGCTCTAGGTTAGTGTGTATTTTTAAACACATCCATTTGTTCACTCTGTAAGCTATATAATACTTATTAAAGTGAAATTAACCACGTAAGCTACAAACTGATACAGCAGAATAGAATGCTAATAGAGTTATCATGCAACTATGGAAGATTAAGTTTTTAAGGTTTTAGATAAATTTCCTGCTTACGTTCAGTTCTGATTTATTCTACAATCGCATGCCAAGTCAATGCTGCTATTTATTGAACTTCCTATCTTTTTTTCAGCTTGATATTTTGAGCAATGTTTAATGAGGGATCACACATTTGATTTTAGTGACGTTTTTTTCCTATTCAGAACAGTCCTACGCAGGGACTATGTTCTGCATTAGCAGATCAGGCAGCCTGCAGTGGCTGAGAGGGCATGAGGAGAAGAGGTTCCTCTCTTTCTCTGCTTTGCAATTCTGGCAGCTCAGACATTTACCATGTTTGTTAACCTGACTTATTTCAGCAACAAAGGGGAGGATTTATTTGGCTTTATTTGGTTCATTAAATCAGTGAGTGCAACTATCTAGCAAGTGCTGAAGCCCAGCGTGTGGCCCAGTGAGGGCTGGGGAGGAAAGGAGAATTTTGGCCCCACAGCAGCCCTGAGTGTTTAAAATGACCCACTGTCTTGTGGTGTCAGAGGCAGGGGCTTAGAGAGCTGTTTTCATCGTATCCTATCATTGAACAATGTGTAATTGAGAATTAATGTCGGCAAAGCCTGACACCATCTGAAAAGGCTAAATTTTGCCATTATTCCTGTTAGGGAGTTAACTTGGGATGCTGCTGGCTCCATCTAAACATCAATGCCTTTTTAGTTATGAAAAGAATGCAAGAAGGTTAAGTATGCATAATAAACACTCTGCTTGTACTTGCACTGTTAGTTGAAAAGGCTTTTTTACGTTTATAAACCTTACATGAATTTTAGTGCTTCAACCAAAAGTTGGCGATTGTTGAGTGGGATAACCCAAGGTATACGTTTAAATAGTAGTTTTGGTTATTCTGTGTCAAGGTCAGTTTTTTTTCTAGACTACATGTAACTTACAGTAGAACTGGAACATGATATATGCAACAAATCGGGTATCTCAGATCAGTCTTCTTATTTCTACCTTCTTGATCAAAATTTGTTGCAGCCCACGGGAGAAAAAAATGAATTCTAGAATTTGTAGTACAAATAATTATGCATGTTTAGGTATGGCTGCTGGTAAACAGCAACTTAAAAAAACCTATCCTTTTGTAAGAAAATCAGTTGAACACAGAAAAGAAACGCTGAAAATGTAAGAACTTGAAATATTTTTGAGAGAGAATTTCAGAACCTGTAAATTAAATGTTTCTAGTTCATCTAGCAATGTTACATAATATATGTAGGCAGTTAAGTAAAACTGTTTTCTACTACTTGTGTAAAAACCAAGATTATCGGAATTTGTAAATAATGTATAATTTGTAAAATGTTTTGCAAAAATCTTGTATTTGAAATGGCAGTATTTTTATGTATGAATAGCACAGCAACAACTGTGAATAATGTTAGAACACTTATTTTTAAACATGCATAGCAATGTTCATACTTCTGTACAATGAGCAATATGAATGCCTAATACTGATACCAATGAATTTGGCTTCCAGTAAGCACAACTAGTAAACTTATTTTTAAAGTAGTTTCAGAAATTTAAATGTACTTCAGTCTCCTCGCTTTGCTTGAAACAATCTTACCAGACGACTTTCTATGTGACCCCATGTTTACCAGGTATTTAATTATAGCAAATAGACAGCTAATCAAGGCACCTTTGTTTTTATATTTGACTGTGCACTCCATGTATGTATGTACGTAATATTTGCTAACTAATATGTGATAACTTGTTTTAACTTACCTAGGGTGCCTATTTATTTTTTTATAAATGTCTTCTCCTGGCTATAGATTTGTATAAGAGCCTAGACAATTTTTGTAACAGTAAAGACATTAACAAGTCTTGTAATTAATATATTTTTCAGTCTTTAGAATTATTTTCTTGCAAAGTTCTGCTTGTTCAAACTATCGGATAAATATTTAAAATATCTTTGTCTTCTGTTATTTTTGCAGTCCATATTAAAAAACAAAAACAAGACACACACACAACAAAAAACCCAGAACCAGCCTGGCTTTCCAGAATTATATTTTTAAACAGTGACAGGTAATACTACTATGAATAGTTGAAAGTTTTGCAGAGATGGTGGTTCAGTTACCTTTTATGAATAGTAAAATTAAGCTTCTGAAGAATTTGTTTATAAGGTGGTTAAATCTGTTTAGCTTTCTAGATACTTATGCATAAAGCAATTTTAAAACCATAATCCCACAGACTGATTGATTAGTTACACAAGTTGTCTTGCTGTCTTACTATTTTTGCTCTTTTGGGGTAGGTGAAAGTTGCCTTGTATTCACGTGTGTATGAAATAGCTCGGAGTACAGAGAACTGCACCCCTGCACTTCATGAGCTTGAAGTTTTCTGAGATCAGTAAAACCTTGTATGTCAGATGTGGCTGAAAGAGAAAACTAAATTACTAGAAGACACATTGAAATTTCTGTTAACTTTCTAAAGGCTATTAAGACTTTATTCTTTATTACCAAATGAGAAATGGAACAACATTACAAGGCTTCCCCCGTAAGTTGTTCACTTGAGATTTTCCTGGTGAAATCATGGGGGAGGGGATGGGGAAGAGTAGTGATCTTGTCTTTAATAGCTTCATTTTAAAAACTGGAAAACCTATTCTTCTCTTTTTGAGAATGCAATCAACATTGAGCTCTGAAACTGGACCAGCAGCCAAAATCATAAATGCTAACAGGTAAAGGCATCTCTGTTCTTAAAGCATAGGTCTGATACAGTAAGAAAGCCTCTGTACATGAAAGAATTGTCTTTGACAATGAAAGACAAAGGGAAAGAGAGCGCATGCTCACTTTTGCATCCTGAATCCTCTTTACCCTGGTAGAAGTCTGTTTTCATTTAATGTGTTAGAAGACACTGAAACACTCTACACTTCAGTCTCTGAAATCTAGTTATTTTATTGTATTTATTCCTGAAAAACCCCAATAGCTGTGAATTGTATTTCTCAGGATTAGAAACTAATATCCACAAGGGAAAAATACTCAAGAAAACTAAACCCCCTTCATAGTTGTAGGCTGTTGTCCCCAAACCTGAACATACAAAAAGCCTACTCCATATTCTTGGCTTCCTTTTCTCTTTCCTGAGAATGCAACATTTAACGCTTGGAAAATATCCCTGTAGTGAGACAGGAAATGTTGCTGTGGCACATGGAAGTTGAAACTGTCTTGGTCATCCCTGGAAGGTCTATGCAGACAGTACATGTAACCTGCCAGGCTACTCAAGAAAGCTATTTTTGGTCCCACCATATAGCTAAGGAAATCACAGCCTGTTTTATCTAAATCAGTAAACCAGGACAGTTGGCTACTCCTGCTCCTAAACACTGGCGTGGTTCAGCAATCACAGGAACTGGAGCTAGAATCTCTCATAGTATGTGGTATGTCATATACACTGTAGCATAAAGAGAGAAAGGTGTAAGAGAAAATAGAACGGCATCAAACCCTCATGATTAACTTTTTTGAAAGTAAACCAGCTGAATATACTTCATCTATTGAGGGAAAAGGTCAGAGTTACAACTGTGGTCTACATAAGAGCTGGCTTTTATTGTCAGCCACTCTACAGTCTGTCCTTTCAGGTGACTTTATTCAAACAATACAGAGTTTCATTTATCCTTAAGAACCTTTAGGCACTAATTACAAAAGCACAGTCAAGCTGTCTTACATGACCTCTAAGGCACAGTTTAGAACACAGAAACAGGACACAGGCAAAATCCTGAACAGTAACACTTGTGAGACAGCCAGAGATAGGTTAGGACATAAAGTAGGTGTGTGCCTCTTGCATTCAGCGCCAGGTGGAGTGGTGGTCCCAGTTGCCCAGGAGCTGCACAAATGGCCATCCTCTCCCACTGCCTGTTTCCTTAAGGTGCATCCTGTGATGAGATAGTGGCTCTGCAGAGAAGAGAGAGTCTGGTTACCTTTGCAGTGCTACACAGGCCTTTGGAGGGCACAGTAAACATGAATGCATAGAATTCAAAAAGACCCTTGGGATCATCGAGTCCAAACATCTAACCTACTCTACAAGGTTGTCCCCTACACCATATCCCCCAACACCATACCTAAACGACCCTTAAAACCCCTCAGTCTCCTCTTCCTCAAACTAAACAGTCACAGCTCCTTCAATTGCTCTTCATACAATTTGTTCTCCAGGCCCTTCACCAGCTTCGTTGCCCTCCTCTGCACCCGCTCCAGCACCTCGACATCTCTCTTGTATTGAGGTGCCCCAAACTGGACACAATACTCCAGGTGTGGCCTCACCAGTGCTGAGTACAGGGGGACAATCACCTCTCTACTTCTGCTGGCCATGCTATTTT